>ML780018.1:591681-623031 GCA_009831015.1 Picea engelmannii | reverse complement strand
GGGGTATGTGTGTAGTCTTCTTTTCATTTGTTTCGCATCCTAGTGTGCTGGATTTTCTTGAATCCTTGGTCCCATTGGGATGTGCTGCGCCAAGGTTATTGACGCGTCTATCATCTAGGGATGGCATGATTCCTGATGAGGGGATCATGGCACACCCTATTGGATAGAAATGAATAATAACTTCGCCAGATTCGGTGTCTTCCGTGAGAGAGTTGTTGAGCGTTGTAAGTTTTATTTTGGCACATGGGTTGAATGCCTTCATGTGTTTGGTTTGCACGCCTTGAGGTTTTAGTCTTGTCTGTTAAGGTCATTATGTCAAGAGGGGGATGTTGTCTCTTATCTTGTAGGAGTGTCTAATTGCATCGGGTGGGTAGTTATTCCTTCTTGTTGTCCTATGTATGTCTCGCCCTGTTTCTCTTGTGCCAGTGCGTGGAGTCATAGTAGCCTATTTCTTGGACTGCGTGCTTGCATTCTTCATCAGTTGTGTGGTTAACTGTTTTTGTCGTCACCATATTTCCTTTCAAACTAAAAAAAAAATCACACTTCTTCTTTACTTATAGTCGTGAAGAAGGGGTTGTTACATTTGGTATCAGAGCGGGGTTCAACCCGCGACTTGGGATCACTATGGCTTTCGTTGTTATGATTTTATTATAATGTTGCAAATTTATTTGACTTGTATCTCTGTAGGTAATCATGGTTAGAGGATGTTGCAGAGGAAGATGGAGGGGTGTTAGGGGAGGAGGCATGACGCCTCCAGTAGCATCCACGCCTGAGGGGTCCAACCCCCAAGGAGACGAACAGGTTGTCAGGCAAGAGAAGATAGCGGTGGGTGATGTGGTTGGGCTAATGAGGTGTTTTCAGCAGATGTCTAAGGCAATAATTAGCCGTTTGGACAGAGATGAGGCCAGGGCACCGACAACCCATGAGGGTCCACCGTGCGCTCCGATTGGTATAGGTAGCATTCACCGTGAACTCGAGAAGGTCAAATTTTTTGATTTCCCTAGTGCCCTAGACGACGCAGCCGCCGAGGCATGGTTGGAGAATATGGCGATGTGATTTTCACTTCACGACTATACCTCCAACATGAAGGTCTACATGGCAGTCTTTCAACTAAAGGGGAGCGCTCTTCTATGGTGGAAGACGCTCCTACCACAATTGAACATGGTCATCGAAGACGTGTCATGGGAACTATTCAAGGAATGGTTCTGAGAGAAGTACTTATCAGAGGAATTCATTGAGAATCAGCTCAACGAGTTCAACGCCTTACGACAGGGTGGCCATATGGTGCCCAAGTACAAGGCCCATTTCATGGAGTTTCTTCGGTATGCTCTGCATCTTAATACATAG
Source organism: Picea engelmannii (assembly GCA_009831015.1). Classification (NCBI taxonomy): domain Eukaryota; kingdom Viridiplantae; phylum Streptophyta; class Pinopsida; order Pinales; family Pinaceae; genus Picea; species Picea engelmannii. The sequence continues at coordinate 621,684 of ML780018.1, read as the reverse complement.
AAACTTAAGGTCAACAGGTTCGTGTTTGGCCTTAATGGTAGCTTACGTGCAAAGGTTAGGATTATGATGCCTCATACCTTTCACGATGTCATCCAGAAGGCCCTCATAGTAGAGGAGGAGCTTATTAGCAGGGGTCAAAGAAGGACTCCAATGAGACCAACAGGGTAGGTGTCATCTAGTGTGTAGCAGCATCAGACACCAACCAGACATATGCCAAGACATTGTGGCTTCTAGAGGGGATCCACTTTCACTACACCTCGGCGACCGATGCCTTAGCAGTGGACACCTTATTGGGGACCGCAACATCGACCACAGGAACAACAATTTAGGCCTATTCAACTGAACAGACTAGGATTCTAGGCCAATGGTTTGTCATCTTCTATTTTGGGTATCAGGAGTACTAGACCGCAGAAGGGGTGTTGGACGTGTGGGGAGCCACACTACCAGTACGACTACCTTTTGGAGAGGACTAGAGCATCTGGATCAGTGAGACCCACTACCATGGGAGATTTGAGCAGGGCCCATCGGATTCATGCAACGATGAATAACCGCCAAGAAGAGCACCAGTCGACTGTTCTCAAGACGTCAGGCACCGTTGTTGACCAGACCCTTAGTATTTTGATATATCCTGGTGCTACCCAGAGTTTCATTTTTGGTGCAACACTAAAAAGGATTAAGGTAAAGGCAGTCAAACAGGATGAGTTTAGATTCATAGAGATGGCTTTGGGAGCCAAACATAAGGTTGGAGGAAAGGTTACAGGTTGTACCCTTAACCTAGGAGAGTTTGTCACCAGGGCCAACCTGTACGTCACAATCTTAGGATCTTATGATGTCGTGATTGATATGGACTGGTTGGAATCGCATGAGGTGATACTCAACTGTAATATGAAATGGTTGAGCTTGGTCGATGATGAGAGACAAAGACGCATGATTGTAGGTCGGAACCAAGGAGTTTGCCTGAGGTTCATCTCTTCCTTGTAGCTACGGAAGAACATGCATAAGGGGTGCAAGCTTTATGAAATCCTTGCGTTAAACGAGAAGGGAGTAGCGAAAGGTATAGAACACCTTACGGTGGTGAGAGAGTTTGTAGACATCTTTCCAGAGGAGTTACCTGGGATGTCGCCGGAGAGGGAATTGGATTTTACTATAGACCTAAAATCGAGGACTGAACCGATAGCGAGAACTCCTTATCAGATGTTGACCCCAGAGTTACAGGAATTGAGAATGCAACTGAAGGAATTGCTAGACCTGGGACTGATACGTCCAAGTGTGTCGTTGTGGGGTGTGCCTATTATTTTCATACGGAAGAAGGATGGGTCGTGGAGGCTTTGCATTGACTACCGTCAATTGAACAAGGCAACGATAAAGAATCAGTATCCATTGTCGAGGATAGATGTTATGTTTGATCATATGAAGGGCACAACGATATTCTCAAAGATCGATTTGCGATCAGGGTATCACCAGTTACGAATTAAGGAGGATGACATCCCTAAGACCGCCTTTAAGACGAGGTTTGGACATTACGAGTTTATTGTTTTACCGTTTGGATTGAAAAACGCCCCAGGGGTATTTATGAGTTTGATGAACGGGGTGTTCCGCAAATACTTGGACAAGTTCATCCAAGTATTCATTGATGATATTTTTATTTACTCTCGGATGACGAAGGAGCATGACGAGCACTTGCGCTTGGTACTACAGTGTCTAAGAGAGCACAAATTGTATGGGAGGTTGTCCAAATGCTCATTTTATCAATCAAAGATTCACTACTTAGGGAATGTCATCTCCGGCGAAGGTATCGTCATGGATCCAACAAAGGTCAAGGCTATTATGGAATGGCCTGCGCCGACGAATGTCTCGGAAGTATGTAGCTTCATGGGTTTAGCAGGATATTATCGACAGTTTGTCGAGGGATTTTCAAAGATAGCAAATCCGATCATGGAATTGCAGAAGAAGAACAAGAAGTTTGTTTGGACCAATAAATGTGCGGTAGCATTTTGGAGGCTCAAGGAGTTGTTGACAACAACACCGATATTAAAGGTCCTTTACATGGATGCAGAATTCTTCATATGCACTGACGTATCCAAGGAAGGCTTAGGCGGAGTCTTGATGCAAGACAGTCGAGTTATCTCTTACATCTCGAGGAAACTGAGAAGGCATGAGGAGAACTACGCAACGCATGATTTGGATTTGTTAGCCATCGTATATGCCTTGAAGGTTTGGAGACACTACCTTGTTAGACAAAAATTTGAACTAAAGACGGAACATTATGGACTACAACACATCTTTACGCAAAGCGACCTGAATGCGCAACAACGACGTTGGTCGGAATTTCTTAAAGAGTACAACTTCGAGATTACTTACATAAAAGGAACAATGAACTGAGTGGAAAATGCATTGAGTTGAAGTCCACGCATATTTTCGGTGTTTCCTCTTTAGATGAATCTACGTGAAAAGATTTTAACTTTACAGCGTGACGATGACTAGTACAAGGAGGTGGAGGGTTTTATCAAACAAAACACAATGATGGTACCAAGATTTGAAGGATTTACATTTGATAACGATGTATTATTGAGGTTTAAAAATCGGATTTACGTACCACCGAATGACGAGTTGAGGAGCTTGATCCTAAGTGAGGCTCATAGAGTAGTATACATGGCTCACCCAAGAGTCACGAAGATGAGGGTGGACCTTAAACCCTTATTCTTCTAGAAGGGAATGAAGGCAGACATAGTCAACTATGTGGCCAGATGTCTAGAATGTCAGTAGTTAAAGGTTGAACATAGACATCCAACAGGATTACTAGAGCCACACGCTATTCTAGAATCAAAATGGGAGATTATTTTGATGGATTTTATTGTTGGATTGCCACTGACCGCAAGGAGACACGACTCGTAGTAGTAGACACTCTGACGAAGAGTGCTCACTTTATTCCTATGTGTATGACGTATCAGGTGCCATACATAGCTATATATTTCATCAGTGATATTGTGAGGCTGCATGGCGTGCCTAAGAGGATTATATCCGATCGAGGATCAGTGTTTACTGGGCGATTTTGGACGAGTTTCCAAGAGGCCTTGGGAACCCAACTTAACTTCAGCACTGCATATCACCCAGATATTGACAGGCAGACCAAACGAATGAACCAGACCTTGGAGGACATGTTGCGCATGTATGTGATGAACCAACAAAAGAGTTGGGAGGAATTCTTTCCATTGGTGGAATTCCCTTATAACAACAGTTACCAAAGCACCATTAAGATGGCACCTTTCAGGTTTCTTTACGGGCGATTGTGTCGAACGCCTTTAAGTTGGGAACGGCTTGAGGATAGGGTCCTAGTGGGACCAAAAGTGATCCAAGAAATGGAAGAGAAAATGCAAACAATAAGACAAAAGATTAGGGAAGCGCAGGATCAACAAAAGAGTTATGTCGATGCACACAGTGTTGACCGTAGTTACGAGGTTGGTGATCAAGTTTTCTTGCGGGTAAAACTGAATAAGAGTTCGATCAAGTTGGGAAAGGGAGCTAAAATCTCTCCTAGGTTCATGGGACCTTTCAATATCGTGGAAAGAAAGGGGCTTGTGGCCTATCGACTAGCCTTGCCTGATTTCTTGAGGTGTATGCACGATGTTTTTCACGTATCTGTTTTGAGACATTATATTAGTGATCCTACACACGTTATTGACATGAGTTCCTTGTAGGTATCGGACGAGGGGGCACTCATGGCTGAGCCGATCTGCATCCTGGATCATTGCGTTTGATAGCTACGACGTCGCACAGTAGATCGGGTCAAGGTCTAGTGGGACAACTATAGTCCGAACTCGGCAACCTGGGAGGACGCATATGATAGGCGCCAACAGTTTCCATTTTTGTTTGATAGATAGACTTATGATAATGTGATACACATTATTTCAGCACTTATTATGTGAAACTTTGGGACAAAGTTTAGACCAAGAGGGGGTGTATGTAACATCCCGCTCTTGTGCACTGAGCGGACTTATTCTTTGAGGACACTTACTCGCAAGTGATCCAGACTATTATACTATTAAAACATTTGATTTTGATTATGAGGCATTATGGGTTGATGACATGTTGTTTTGCTGCATTGACATAGACATGTGCTATTGACTCAGTTAAATTGAGTGTGTAGGATTTCGGACCTCGAGGATGCAGAGGAATCGATGGAACCCCTTGGACTCCGGATCGAGTCAGGGAGTGAACTATTGGGGTTTTATTGTTTTATATGTGATATTAGTGCATCTGATTAGATGATATGATATGGATATATTTCTGACATGATTCATTGATGATGCAGGCTGACGATATCTTGCTGACCAGACTCACATGTGGATTAGAGGGGTCACGCATGACTACCAGAGATATTGAGGGAGAGGTGTGGACAGCAGCCCTGCCACAGCCTACTAGCACTCCCATCGTGGCTCGAACTGTAGGGTAATGACTACCTAGTTCGAGAAGACCCACGATGCCGTGAGGGCCAACTGCGACAGTCTCTCATGATGATTCTAAGGGGCACGCAATAAGGCAGGGGCCTTATTCCTTAGAGGCCCTTAGTCTCCCATAAGATCACCAGCCGGAGTTTTGACTCCAGGGGTTTTTGATGTCTACCAATTCATTCAAGAGGCGAGTGGCACCCTTGGAGCACGTGGTGCATCTTGAAGGGCATGTCACGCAAGAAAAATGGAAAGAGGCGAGTGGCACCCTTGGAGCATGTAGTGCATCCTGAAGGGCATGTCGCGCAAGAGAAACAAAAAGAGGTGAGTGGCACCCTTGGAGCACCTAGTGCATCCTGAAGGGCACGTCGCGTTGTTATTTAATAATTGGATAAACCTAGATGGATTTACGATGAATAACGTGTTAAGGAATATTTAAAACTTTTCCCCTAATATAGCCTAGGAAAATAAATTCTAGGTCTAAATTATACTTGTGATAAAAAATTTATCTATTTATAAAAAATATATATATATACATAAAAATAAAAATAAAATAAATAATAATGATAATATTCATTAATATTGTGACAAGAAAGGGGGTAACAATTAAATTGATTTATAAAAATCATTTGGGATAAAATTTAAAAAGACGGAAATCTAAAATAATTAGGAAACTAGGAAAAAGTAGGAACATAAAAGAAATAAAGGGGAAACACAAGGAAAAAGAAGATTCTAACTTAGTAACGTATCTAGCATTTAAGAACTTTCTAATTTAAACTCAACTAGTAAATAAATAAGGAGGAAATTCATTAAAACTTGTAAGGGAATATGGGGACACCTAGGAGCGATTCTAGGAGTGCCTTTAGGTGAGTGAGAGAAATAGGGATAATTAATTAATTAATGAATTTAATGTATGGAGGAATGTAGGGGATGGGCGACACATGTACGAGGAGGATTATTATCAATTAACTTAATGAACAATAAATTAAAAGGGATTTTGGGAAAGTAATTGACTTATACAATCTATATAAAGGAGGGAGGAGGAGGAAGGTAGGATCTCTTATGTTTGCGTAACGTTACGCTGCATAAATCTATACTTGACTGACTTAGCTTGTGGGAGTTGGGATACCTAGCTCGGTGAGGAGTGGTAGCTCGACCTTGCAAGGCGAGCTGAGAGCTAGCCGATTCTCTAGTTAGTGTGCTTGGCCCCTTTGTGGATCGTGGGGCTAAGGGGGAAGAAGAGTATGCCTAGCATTGGCTGGGAGGTACCAGTGAAGTCTCATTGGTCGTCAAGCAGGAGTTTCATGGAGCGCGCGGGATATCAACTTAGAGCGGGTGATTGGGCAACGATACACTTCCTTTATTTCTGCATGGTAGATTGTTAGTATGATTTATTCTTTCAGATCTATATGCTTAATCAGGTAAAGAATATGATGGTCTTAGAGTTCTAGTTGATGACTGAAATTCCCCCATAGCCTTAGCTTGATGTTGATTGATTTCCCATGGCCTTCGATCCCTACATGTATTGATTGTCCGGAGGTTTATTGATTGCGATGATTGCGGTTCATTTTTTCCTTCGGCCCTAGCTCATTAGTTTGTGCTTGATTAGTCAGCCAGGAGCTTGATCTATGGTCATCTCTTCAGTGTTTATAGAACTATGGATCTCAACGCCCTTCTTTTTTGTGCATGGATGATGAGCGAAGGATGTTCCTGTTAGTCATCTACCTCTACTTTTGTTTATCCTTGGCCAATTTTTTGTCTTGCGCCCTGATGTGTCTAATTAACCTTGCAAAGTTTGATTGATGGTGAAGTTTTCTTTAAACTTGGAATTTTTGTATCCCGTTGTTATCTCGTTTTATACCTCATTTTTATATCTTGCTGGACATTTCCTGCATTTTTATATCTCGTCTGACTTCTTCGGTTGTACTTCGTTGACATGGGGGTTAAATTTTCCCAACAATCCCTTTCTTTTTATTATGGTCAATTGTTTGGATTGTCAGGTGCTTGACAAAGCTACACACCTTTCGTTCTAGACAACCAATGTATATTGGTTAAGAAGAATTTTACTTTTGGGTGTTTTATTGAATGGTTAATCTCAACACATTAAATTATTTGGATGTATTAACCTCAGTGAAATTTTGACTGTTTAAACTCAGTGATTGATTTATTTGAGTGTTAATATCTCTGTGAAATTGACCAGTAGACCAGTGTTTTTATCCTTGAGTTACAACGTCTTAATACTGAACTCGTCGGTGTTTATATCATAGAATTTTACAGCGCTTCCCCAATAATTTACCATGAAATTATCGTATTTCATCGATTGGAGGAGCCCCTGTTAACTACCGCGAATTTTAACTTGTGTAACAACATTTTGTCCCCTTATTTGTGTAGCATATGTTGTTGATTGAGTTTTGTTGTGAATGGACACGATTTTCCCTTAAATGTTGATTGAGTTTTGCTATTGAATGGATGTGATTTTGCTTGTCTAATGATGACAGCAAAGTGATTCTCTTCGGGGGTGTTTGTTACAACGATTTTCTTAATTATCAATGACAGAAAGTATGTAATTCCTTCTAGTGTGGTTGGTATAGCAAATTTTCCTAATTATTAATGACAAACAATGTAATTACCTTCTGGTGCGTTGGGTACAACGATTTGCTTATTATATAATGGCATAAAATATATAGCTCACTTCCGGTGTGTATTGTACATCAATTTCGCCTTGGACCAGACTGTGAGTTTTACTTCTTACTTGGCGAGGTTACCCTCCTTAGGAATGCGCTGGCATTCACCATTGCCCTACAATGTCTGAAGGTATTTCTTGCCTGAACTTTTACATTGCGTTTTCAATTGAATGAGTTATGCATTTAGGATGTTATGCATTTAGTGATTATGAAGTTACTGAGTTTAATGGTAATAAACTCTTATGAATTTACTGAGTTATGCATTTACTGCGTTATGTGTTTATTGAGTTATGCATTACTGAGTTATGCATTTACTGAGTTATGCATTTACTGCTTACGCATTTATTGCTTATGCTTTTACTGAGTTCAATGGTAATAAACTCTCACCTGTTGGTACAACCTTGGACAGTGGAACATTAATTGGGACAACCCCCATTTTAGTGGCTAGATGATAGCATTCCCATACCTCCAGTTTAGTCATGGACATTCGTTTCGACCTTAACACTTTTATTTTGTCTAGATAGCTTTTCAGAAGATTTTTTGTTAATTAGCACCTTAATCATAATCTTTATGCATGATAATGATAATGTTCTTTTATTATTTTGGTAATTATGAGAATAGATTGCATTAATGGTCAGAAGTTATGTTAATCATCATGTTAATTGCAATGTTGATTGCTATGTTAATTTCCATGTTATTTGCCATGTTAATTTCCATGTTAAATGCTAAAGCAATGATAATTGCTACAACTATGTTACTGGTTATGTTAATTTCCATGTTGATTGCAATGTTAATTGCTATATTAATTGCCATGTTAATTACCATGTTAAACACTACAGTGATGATAATTTCTACAACGATGTTAATGAACAACAATTTCCTTCTTAATGTTAATAGACAACTAGTTATTTGGTACGGTTACTATAAATAGACGACATGTGTAATTTAATTGGTTTGCAAGTGTTATAATGGTAGCATTCTACATTGATATGGTTAATGTGGTTATATATTGTTAATTGATAGCTAGATTGTAATTTTGGGATTTATTTAGAATTGCCCAATTAGATGGTGATTAATGATTAAATGAGATTAGTGAGTATTGACCAAATTGTAGATTGAACTTGCTGAATTAAATTGTAATTAATGATTAAATGAGATTGGTGAGTTTTGACTAAACTACAAACTTTACTTTCTAAATTAGAGTGCAACTAATGTTAAATTAGATTTGTAATCATTTGCATTAGACTTGATGAATAAGTGAAGTTGTTGGCAAAGTCGTATAACAGCTTGCATTTTCTTGTTGACGTCATCCTGCGTCTCGTAGACCTGTTGCCTGGGGTATGTGCGTAGTCTTCTTGTCATTTGTTTCGCATCCTAGCTCGTTGGATTTCCTTGAATCCTTGGTCCCGTTGGGATGTGTTGCACCAAGGTTATTGACGCGTCTATCATCTGGGGATGGCATGATTTCTGATGAGGGGATCATGGTGCACCCTATTGGATAGCGGCGAATGATAACTTCGCCGGAGTCGGTGTTTTCCGTGTGAGAGTTGTCGAGCATCGTAAGTTTTCTTTTGGTGCATGGGTTGAACGCCTTCATGCATTTGGTTCATGCGCCTTGAGGTTCTAGTCTTGTTCGTCAAGGTCGTTGTGTCGGGAGGGGGATGTTGTCTCTTATCTTATAGGTGTGTCTAATTGCGTTGGGAAGGTAGTCATTCCTTCTTGTTGTCCTACGCATGTCTCACCCAGTTTCTCTTGTGCCAATGCATGGAGTCATAGTAGCCTGTTGCCTGGACTGCATGCTTGCGTTCGTTGTCAGTTGTGTGGTTAATTGTTGTTTTCGTCACCATCTTGCCTTTCAAACAAAAAAAAAAATCGCACTTCTGCTTCGTTTATAGTTGTGAAGAAGGGGTTGTTACAAAAGTGTTAATGAAAAGTGAAATTTCTAAATTCCTTATATAATTTTTGAACTAAAAAATTATTGAAAATATCTTGAAAATATTTATTTATACATCATATTTGTAAATGCAATTATTTCAATGGAAATAAAAAAGTTGTTGCATGAGTTTTTTATTTTATTTTATTAATTAACCTTGTATTTTTATAAATTTAAAATTTAAAGTGTTTAACGTTTTATTAAAATGTTAATGAAAATTAAATTAATTTTTTTATATATATTTTTAATCTAAAATCACTTAAAATTCTCATTTCATTAAATTTAAATTTTCTAATAAGGTTCCAAAATTGTGATTATCAGTTTCCAATAGTGTCATTATATGCTCTAATGATGTCATTATAGGTTTCCAATAGTGTGATTAGCATTTTCGAGAGTTAGTCTAACAAAGTCTATTTTTATTAGAAAGTGTTGTCCCACATTTTGTCCCCTATTTCTCATAGGGGCAAGAAGGGGCTTCATTTGGCAATTGACACTAACTTAGGAATCAGGTAGGAAGCAAGATAAATGAATGTCGAATTAAGGGATCGGGCTCAATTTAGAAATCATGACAAGGAGAAGTTCAAATAGGTTCACAAAGTCTTGATTTAGAATTCAAGCCCAATCTTAAAATTGGGACAAGGGAAAAGTTTGAACAATTGAATTGAGGGCCCATTTTCGCATGATCTGGAAATTGGTTAAAACATAAATTCAACCAAGTGAAAAGAGGGCCCAATATTAGGAATAATTTGGGAATTGGGGAAGAATCAAGCTTCAATCAAGGCAAAGAAAAAACTTTTCAAACATTTAAAGATTCAAAAAGGATAAGGGATTTTAGCTAAGTGTGAAAATCCTCGAGTATTTGAAAACCTACAAAGAAAAGGCTTGATTTTGAATGTAATTGATATTGAAAGTGTTTTAGTCTAAACAAGGTCCCTTTTCATTTATTTTTACTTTATCTTCTTTTTCATTTGCTCATAGTTTCCATGCCCATATGATTCTATCCACATCGATGATGTCATATTTATCTCTTCCAATTGTCCAATATTTACTTTTTTTTATCCCAACCTACATATCCTCAATTGGATTTCCACCATTACAACAAAGCCTAGAGTATCTCTCAATATCATATATACCCTTGTAGACATCACCTAATGCCTTTGCTAACCATATTGGATCATTTTCACTTGGTCGTACAATGAGCATATGATCTTTCTTTGCATCTTTTCTTGGATAAAATTCTTCTTTAGGCTTGCTACAAGAAGGACCCAGATATATTTCATCAACAACATGGACTCTTTGACTCAAGTAATCACCCTTGAGATAAGTTCATTGTTGAGTATCATTGCTAGTGTCTAACTGTTATCTTTTTTTCCTACCTCTCAGCCTTGCTTGATTAACTAAGGGTGCAATAAACTCTTAGGCTTGCTTGATTAACTAAGGGTGCATCTGAATCCTTCAAAAAAAATTCCCAATATGTTATCTTTGGAGGCCAATACTCTTCTCCTCCATGTTCCATTACTTCACTTAAATGAGTAATATATGACTCTACTCCTTTCCTCAAGTCTTCTATATCTTTTAGTATTTTGAATAGTGACAATATAGGTTCCCCCTTAGGAAATTCTAGCCTACCATTAGCCCCCATTTTCCCATATATTTATGCAATGATACCAATGCTCATCCCTAATAGTTTCGTTATATTGTATGATAGGGATTCCATCAACCATATAGAATTTGAATTATTGAGGGAATTTTATACTCACGATCTTTTGACTTCCATCCAATAATTGTTTCCCCGCAAATTCTTTAAAGTTATAAACCTCCTCAATCAAGTATGGAGTGAAGTTGATTTCATCTTGAATTGTTCTATAGTTTTCCATGATATGTGACATAGATAACATATCTTATATTTTTAGTTGATTTGATAACCGCCCATATGTTCCATCTGTGTCTTCATGGGTGTGACCAACTAGGAGGAAGTTTATATATACTGTTGTGAGAATTGATGCAAAATAAAAATGGTAACAATTATTATTGGTAGCTCCACAACTATTGAGTTGCAAGAATAAAATTGGTGTGAGTTTGTTCAAGGAATCTCTTGGTGTTGATATAAACTTCATGATTTCTCTCTTGTATTCTTGAGACTTTTCATAGGATTCATTTTGTAAAATTTCATCATGCAATTAATGTATTGAAGACCCTTTCTCCAATAATAAATGCCCAAATTCATCAACCAATGGGTCCTTTAACATGCTCAAGAATAAACATAAAGAGAATAAAATCAAGTTCAAACCAGTATCTAGAAAACAAATGCCAAAGTGGCAAAAAACCCAAATCCAATGCCCATGTGTAATCAAGCCAATTATATGAACTAGGAAATTATAGGAAATGCAAATTGACTTTTCTGTTGAAAGATTAGTTGTTGAAAGATTGGTTGTCATTGATGTCAACCCTTGAACAATAAGTTAACAAGTTGCATGTGAAGTTAACAAGTCGCATGTCAGTTGCATGTGAAGTTAACAAGTTGCATTTCAGTTGCATGTAATTAACAAGACATTATGAGTTGGTCCTAAATTAGGAAAAAGGTAAATTCTCGAAGAAAAAAAAACAACTGATTTTAGAAAATTCTTGGATGAATCTAAAATTGACCAATAAATAAGAGCTAACTAGAGTGACACTATCCATCAAATTGGTTTTATGATTACATGCATAAATGAAGAGATAACTGATAATTAGAAATTAAAAAAAAAAAAAAAAAACCCACAAAAACACTAAAACTCGAATTTGAGGCATCATATGAAGCAATTTGGCTCCCAAAAAGTGTAAAAAATGATTTTGATCTGATAGATTAGATCGAAACGGAAGTGAACTCTTCTATACACAAATCCATGTAAAATTTCAGTTGAATTAGATAACTGAGTCAAAATTTATGACTCTCGGAAATCCCTGCATTTTTTAATGAGATCCTCATTTGAAACACATATATACAAAGAAGAGTCAATTGAATATTTGTGTGTGAATAGATATTGGAATATATGAGGCAGTGAGACGAAGGAAACGAAGTTTAGTGAAGGGAGAAGTTTACAAGAGTCGAGTGTATGGAAGACAAGTTATTGCAGCAGTGTCTCTGAGGTAATCTGTGAATTGCATAAGGGAAAAGAATGGACATCCGCGAGCAGGAAGTGTACAGGTCACGGATCCGTGAAGAAGAAAAGCAGAAGATCGGAGATATAATCCACCAGGTCAGCTATAGATTGAAGGTATTTCTTACTTTGTGTGTTATGGGTGTATTTTGAAGAAATCGGGAACATATATGTCTTAATGATTCATAAGCATTTGATTTGGAGAAATTTCTTGTGGATATTGGTATGAGGTATGTGTGGTTGCAGTCTTGATGAGATATCGAAATTAGTAGCAACAACAAAAATATCATAAACAATTACAATAATATGTTATCAATTACAACGAAAGAGTTAGTGATAGATTGTTCTACATTTATATTTCAGGGTGGTTGGACAGGACAAGGAAAGGGGGTTGTAGCCTCCTTCTGGTTGGAGCTGGTAAATTAGGGAGTTGGAGCTTCCTTTAGGTTGCATCCTGTAAATAGGGGGTTGGAGCCTCCTTCTAGTTGTAGCTGGAGAAATAGGAAGTTGGTTCTTCCAATGAATGTACTCTTTGATAAATAAGAAAACCATTCCATGGTTTTATCCCGCATTGGGTTTCCATGTAAATTTTTGGTGTATTATGTTTATCTAATGTCTATGCATTGAATTATGGTGTTGATGATATATTGAATGCTCATGATATTTATCGGAGGTTTTATATTGTGATTAAAAGTATTGATTGTGCTCATACTAATTCACCCCCTCCCTCTAAGTATTCCAACAATTGGTATCGGAGAAGGTCCTTCAGGAAGTAGTATAACCACTAGATGGAGATCATGGAATATGTTAATATTGGAGCACCAATGTTTGACAGTCAAAACTATACCTTCTGGAATAAAAGGATAAAACCTTTTTACATGCACAAGGACTTGAAGTTTGGATATCAATAGTAGATGGGTATACAACACCAACTACTCCCCCAACCAACAAAGATGGAAATAAAATCAGTAGAAACAACTCAAAGGCTAAAGGTACCATTTTGAGCAGTCTAGTTGATTTAGTATTTGTCAAGTTTATACATTGTGACAATGCAAATGATATTTGGGATGAACTCCAAAATATTTATGAAGGAGATGCCAAAGTTAAGGGAGATAAGCTTCAAATCTTCAGAGATAAGTTTGAACAATTGAAGATGAAGACATTGTAGCCTACCTTATGCAAGTTGACGAAATAGTTAACACTATTAAGGGATTGAGAGTAGAAGTTAATGACTCAGTGGTTGTTCAAAAGGTATTGAGGTCTCTTCCTATGATATTTGATCGTAAAATATCATCCCTAGAAGAAAGACCATATCTTGATACATTGAGCATGGGCAAGCTACATGGAAAATTTTTAGCCTATGAAATGAGAACATAACAGAATAACCCAGTAACGAAGGAAGAAACTTTCAATCCATCTAAGAAGAAGAACAAGAAGAACAAGAAAAAGTCAAAAGTAGGTTGTAGTTGTAGTGATGATTAAGATAAAGATGAAGAGATGGCTAACTTCCTAAGGAAAGTAAAGAAAGGGATTGGCAAGTATAAAGGTATTGAGATCAATTCCCACTTCCGGAATTTCCCTCCCCTTCTTTATTTTCCCAACTTATTTTGTCCATTTCTTTTACCTCTTCTATAATTACCTAAATTTCCTTTTTCCCCTCTTTTCTCCCTTTCTAGTTCTTATACTTAGTCATTTCCCAAAATGTTGGGTTCGCTTGTTGGCAGACTTGCGGGTCCACATCTCCATCCACACCCTCACATCATGAGTCTGATCGAATGCCACATTATTCTATACTTAGTCATTTTTGGAGTCGCAGGTTCTCGGGTTGGCGGGTTTCAAGATTTCATATTCCTTGTTCTGTGAAGTACATTTTGTACCCAAATGATCGATGATCTACATTTTTACCATTGGACTCCTCGGGGCTCCTAAGTACCTCATATCTCCTATATTAATTCTGATTGACCGCGTTACAACACTTAGCCAATTCTCAACCTTATGAAATGGTGGGTCCACAAAAGTCCCAAAATGTTATTTTCCCTCATCCATACATGCCACCTTCATGATTTTCCCAATACACATTTAGTATGGTTTAAATTCTAATAACTCATCATGCAGGTCTCGAAAATATTTTCATTAATAGGCGAAGGGATCGAGGATATTTCTTATTAAACCACATTAAAGAATGATTTGTGGAATATTATATTATCTCTCAAGCGCTCATTTCAAATATTATTTGGATCAAGAGAACGCTCTCATCAAGCTATGGCAGCAGCATCTTGACATCATTTTTGTGGAGATACTTTGAACATTTTTGGATGAGAGGACTAGAACTTTCAGTGGTCTAGAGTGTACTCTTATTATTCATCCCCTTCTACTCAAAAGAAAGCAATTTGTACATCCGGAATTGCTCGTGCATGTTGTGTTCCTAAATTTTTTCACTGCAAGGAACTGGTCTCCTAGTGCACCGAGAATTATATACCAATTCAAAAGATAATTCAACTCCAAGACCATTCTCTTGTCTCTCTTTCACCTCAAGTGTTCTGTAAAATGTTGAAACTTCCAGAGCCGACACTCACCTTCAAAGGTGAAGATTATAGAGACTTATTGAAAAAATATGACAACAGTCTGGATATATTACCTCAATTCTTGGAGAATCTCGCGGCCATCCCTGAAGATATTACCAGACTACAGGTCATCTTGTTCAAAAACCCATTTTGAGAAATTACCTAGTTATTTACCAGAGTTACAGGCCGAGAAAATACTGCCATCATTTCCCGTATGATTCTTTACATCTTATATTTTATTGTCAAGGAGAAGGCCATTTTCAATTAGGAGAAGTTGATTTCCATTGAAATATTTTCCCAATTGTCTCAGTATAAAAATGATAAGAAATTATTTATGTCTTCTTATTTGGTTTTCGCAATAGCGCATTGCTGCGAGATTCCTAAATTTTCTATATGCAAGAAGGTGAATTGTGAATTTGACCCTGTGAACTTTTGGTACTAAGCATTATGGAGGCACAAAGCTTCCCTTCATTTTATGAGGTTTTTAACGACTTTGTCTCAATTTTTAAAGAGTTATTGTTTGGAAGAGATATCCCAAGAATATTTTCTTAGGCTAGTAAATTCCTGGATAAAAAGGGGAATTTGGACCAAATGGATAATTTTCTGTCTGAGTAGATCGAGCCTGTGTGTGGAGTCTTTGTCCCAAATCCATAACCGTGAGACCATCCTGTCATTGTTGAGCCTGTTTGGTAATCCCGTGTTTGTTTTCCCCGTTGGTTGTTGTGGCCATGCAGTGTTGGACTGTGTGTGGCTTGTTGTCCAGTTCGTACAACACTCTCTCCAGGTGAGAGAGGTGATTGAAGTTGGAAGAACAGGTTGCTTGGTCTGTGAGAAACTCTCCCCAGGTGAGAGAGTGCACAGAGGAAGGAGAGAAATCCTGGAAGGAAACCTGTAGCTGCCACAAATCTCGGAGACTTCCGGTCTGATCTGTTGTTGAAACCCAAGGCAAGGGAGGTTAGCAGCCGAAGGACTGTCTAGGTGACAGAGAAGGTGTATACTCCTAGGGTGGAACAGGCATGTGGGGAAGGAGATTCTGTGGGCAGTGAGTATGAGTGGTTCCTAGGAGAAAATTCCTTCCTTGTGACTGTGTGTTTTCCCTGTAACCTCAGCCTAGCCTAGGATTCCTTGCCTTGGGGGTGGAGCTTAGTCCCAGCTTGGGGGTGACCCACTGCTGAGCTTGATGAGCAGTGTGGTCTAAGGCTGGGAGGTTCATGGAAGGCCTGCACCTGGTTGGTGGAATTACCATCATTTCAAAGATAAGTACCATATGATGTTTTAATTACTTTTATGCATGTCTGTGTATTTATATTTATCATGTATTCTGTTGTGCATACGAATTAATGTTAAAGCCATTGATTATTTATAATAGCAGTAATTCTTATGGTTACTCTGAGTTTAAATTTGTTTCATTTTCTTAAATGCATGTCTTATATATAGAATTAAGTATGAGATTGTTGTTCCACGTAGTAATGTTGTCCTGACCATAGGGTTGATGGTCGGGAAGATTACAGTTTGGTATCAAATCCAAGGTTTTGACGTTGAGCCTAGATGTGCCAGTTGAGTGGTATTTGGACCAAGGATTTGAAGAGAAATTGTGTCTGGAGGACCAATTTCAGACCTTTGAATGCTCCTGAGTGTCAAGGAGTTACTTGACCGTGTTACCAAGCTCAGGAAGTGTAGCGGTGTTATGAAACCGCAACCAGGGTGGCATCTGGACACAGGGAGAGAGGACTCCACACCAGAAGTGTTGGAGCCTTAGGATCTGTTCAGGAGGGAAGGTGAACCCTCGTGACCGTCACACCTGGAAAACATGCACAAGGTTTAAAAACCCTTTGGAGTTGCACAAGAACGTGGAAATCGTGATACGCAAAATTTTGAAACGATCTACACCGTAGATCGTAAGTGACCATCGGATGAAGTGGAAGAATAGACCGTAATTTCAGAATTTCGGCAAATGAAATTTCAAGATGTGGGGATGCATGAACTCCCGATGTCGAAACCCCAAAACACTGAAAAGATCTGCGTCGTAGATCGAAGAGAAGTCTAACCATTAGATTGCCTTGGAATGGACGTAGACACATGGGTGTGCACCACGTGCCAGTGAGTCGAGAAGACAAGTGAGAATGGTGGGGCCCGATGATGTCGTTGAAGGTGACATGAACCTTCCTAAACATGCCACGCGCCACCGTGATTAAGGGCGACAGTTGTACTGTGGGCCCGGACAGTAAAGTAAATCAGAATTTCAGAATTTCAGAAGTTGGAGTGACAAGGGGTTGAGAGTCTCGTGGACCAAGACCCCGAAGCCAGAAGTCCCAAAAGTGAGTGTGAAAGCCTCGTGGACCAAAACCACGAAACCCAAAGTCCCAAAGTCCCAAAATTTGCAGAGCCTTTAGAGCTCAAAAAACTTTGTGAATTCACGAGGTTTTCTCACTCACGTTGGTTTATGAATATTTTGATTTGTTAAAGGATAAGGCCTGACAAACTCCGGTTGACTACACATTGTGTGTGTAGAGTTCAACGGGTGTCAGGAAAACCGAGTATAACAATGGAACAAGTACAGATTGCCTCTGAAACAGGGGACAAAAGGGTAGGAAGGGATGTCAACTTGGGAATCGAAGGATCAAACTCTAATGGGCATGGAAAAGAGATGGATAAGGAAGGACATATGATGAAACTCATTGAAAGATTGTAGAAATCTTCCCAAGCTCACCGAGTTGATAGTCGAGAGCTCATGAGGGTTAGGGATCAGTAGGGTGAATTCAACTTAAAGATGTTGAAGAGCCTAGAACAAATAGAAAGGAAATTGGAGAATGGGAGTGGCTCAAGTAAGACAGAGAGTCGCATAACCCCTGAGAGGAAAAGAAGATCAAGAAGTGTCAGGACCCCTGAGAGGAGAAGAAGATCAAGGAGTGGTAGCAGACATCATCGTCACTCCCCAAATCATTCTGGTAAGGAAGAACACAGTAGTTCAAGCCCATCTCTTACCAAAAAGCACAGGAGATCTGGGATGGATGAATTGAAAGGGGAGATGAACAAGATTAAGCCTCCTACATTTGATGGAGAACATAAGAAGGAGGAAGATGTCGAAACATGGTTTCCCTGCATGAGGAAATATTTCTAACTGCAAAATTATTCCCCTCATGCAGAAGGAAGAATTGCAATGTATCAATTGAAAGGAAATGCATCCATGTGGTGGGATCAGTTTGTGTAGGTGCAGCACATTAGGGAGAAAGATATCACTTGGAAGGAGTTCAAGAGGCATTTTGAGAAGAAATACCTGACTAAAAGATATTATGATAGAAAGATGAAGGAGTTCTTCGAAATCAAGCTAGGCCAAATGACCATTGATGAATATGAATGAAGTTTCTTGGAACTACTGAAGTATGTTCCATTCATCAAAGATGAGGCTGTCAAGATTCAGAGGTATCTGAGTGGACTGCCACCTGCCATTGGTGACAAGATTCAGTATGATGATCCTAAGAATATGGAAGAAATAATAAGAAGGGCTAAATGATTATATGAACAGCAGAGAGAAAAGCCTACCTTTTGAAAGGCTTGGGATGACCAGAGGAAGTTAAAGAAGGAATAGAGGAAGAAGGGAAACAAACCTCCCTTTTTCAAAAATAATCCTCAAGGACATCCATCATTTAGAGAGCCGAGAATGGTTGAAGTGGGGGAACAAAGGCAGAGATAGATGCCCATTCAGTGTTGGGGATGTAAAGGGAACCACAAGTACAGGGATTGTCCCCATAAAAATGGAAAATCAAGAGCTATCCATACTGTTCAATAAGCTAAAATAGTGGAGGACATGGGCAGTAGAATGCCAAGGATCTATGCATCCCTGGACAACAAACAAGCTGAATTTCAATCGCACATGATTGAAGTGGAAGGTATGATTGACAACCAACCATTTATTATTTTAATAGATTCAGAGGCTAGCCATAGTTATATAGATCCTACGGTGGTGGAAAGTTTACATTTATCAAGAAGCAAACATGAAAAGTCTTGGTTAGTGCAGCTAGCTACAGGAACCAAGAGGAAGGTCACTGAGTTGATTAAGTCATGTTTTGTAGACATGAATGGATTGAGCATGAAGGCTGAATTGAATATTTTGCCTTTAGGTTCTTACGACTACTTAATTGGGATGGACTGGTTGGACCAGCACCATGCCCTTATGGACTGTCGTAACAAGATTTTTACATGCCTGGATGAGAAGGGAAATTAGAAAATAGTCCAAGGAATTCCTAGAGCTGTGGTTGTTAGAGAAATCTCATCCATACAGCTGAAGAAGTGCTACAAAAAAGGCTGTCAATTATTTGCATCCCATGTGGAGGAAGCATCCAGAGACGAAGTCTCAAAGATTGGAGACCATGAGGTACTCACAGAGTTCAAGGATGTATTTCAGGAGGTACCTGGACTACCTCCGAAGAGAGACATCGATTTTTCTATAAATTTGATGCTTGGATCAGCTCCAGTTTCGAAAGATCCTTATAGAATGAGTACGCCAGAGTTGAATGAGTTGCAATTGCATCTTGAAGAGATTCTAAATAAGGGGTACATTCACCCCAACGTGTTACCTTGGGGTTCCCCAGTCCTGTTCGTGAAGAAGAAGGATGGGACGTTGAGGCTGTGTATTGATTTCCAACAGTTGAACAAGGTAACTGTCAAGAACAAGTATCCTCTGTCGAGGATCGATGATCTTTTCGATCAGTTGAAGGGTGCGAAAATATTTTCGAAGATAGATCTCAGATCAGGATATCACCAGGTAAGAATAAAGGATGAGGACATCAGCAAGACCTCCTTTAGAACAAGGTACGGTCATTACAAGTTCACAGTGGTGCCATTTGGACTGTCAAACACACCTATTGTTTTTATGTGCTTGATGAATGGTGTATTCAGGGACTATTTAGACAAGTTTTTCATAGTATTCCTAGATGAAATATTCATGTATTCCAAGTCAGAGGAAGAGCATGAACAACACCTAAGATTGGTGCTGCAAGTGTTGAGAGGACACCAACTGTATGCCAAATTGAGCAAATGCTCATTTTACCAAAGGCGGATCCATTACTTGGGGCACATTATTTCAGAAGAAGGGATCACCATGGATCCTAAGAAAGTTGAGGCCATCAGAGAATGGTCAGTGCTAAGGAATGTGGTGGAAGTCAAATCCTTTATGGGTCTAGCGGGCTATTACAGAAGTTTTATCGCAGAGTTCTCAAAGATAGCTCACCCTGTCACTTCCTTGCAAAGGAAGGAGTAAAATTTTTAGTGGATTGAAGAGTGTGAGAAGCGTTTCCAGTGATTGAAGCAACTGTTAACTAGCACTCCAATCTTGAGGATTGCAGATCCAAATATGGACTTCGTGGTGTGAAGATATGCGTGTAAGGAAGGGTTGGGAGGAGTTCTTAGCCAGAATGGATTTGTAATCTGTTATGAGTCCAGGAAGCTGAAAGAGCATGAAAAGAATTATGCCACTCATGATTTGGAGCTGGCAGCAATCGTCCATGCTTTGAGGAAATGGAGACATTACCTCATGGGAAGGAGATTCAAATTGAGAACAGACCACAACGGTCTGAAATATTTGTTTGATCACCCGACTTTAAACGCTAGACAAAGTAGGTGGCTGGAGTTTATGTGTGAATACGACTTTGATATCAAGCATATCAAGGGAAAGGAAAACAAGGTGGTTGATGCACTCAACAGAAAAGTGCATGAATTACATGATTCAGCCATTAGCATGCACAAGACTGATATCAAGGGTAGAATTTTGGAAGCTGCAAATGCTAATTTGCAGTACAGAGACTTAGTAGCAAAGCTACAACAACATGAGAGACCACAGAAAAAGGAACGTTACACCTTGGAAGTTGATGGATTACTCCTGTATAAAGACAGAGTGTCTATACCCAATGTCCAGGAATTGAAACTTGTGATTCTAAAAGAAATGCATAACGTGACTTATGTTGGACACCCTGGATATCAGAAGGTTGTGGTAGTAGTCAAAAGCCATTACTTTTGGTTGGGTATGAAGAGAGAGATCGTTGAATACATCCCCAGATGTATGGAGTGCTAGAAAGTTGAGGCTGAGAATAGGCTCCCAGCAGGGTTGCTGCAACCTTTGCCCATTCCTGAGTGGAAATGGGAAGTGGTGACCATGAATTTTATTATAGGATTGCCCAGAACAAGAAAGCATCATGATTCAATCATGGTTGTGTTGGAAAAGCTTACAAAAGCTACCCATTTTATTCCACTTAAAACCACTCACAAGGCAGCAGATGTTGTTGACAACTTCTTAAAAGAAGTGGCACGCTTGCAATAAATTCCTAAAATGATTGTGTCTGATAGGGACCCGAAATTCACCTCGAATTTATGGAAATGACTGTTCAAAGGATTCGGAACGAATCTGAGTTTTAGTACAACATATCATCCCAAGTCTGATGAACAAACAGAGAGGGTGAATAGAGTAATAGAAGACATGCTGAGAATGTATGTGATGGACAAACCATCAAGATGGGAAGACTACCTGCATTTGGTAGAATTCACCTACAATAATGGGTATCATTCATCGTTGAAGATGAGCCCATTTGAAGCACTTTATGGAAGAAAGTGCAACACTCCAATGAGCTGGGATAATCCAGTTGACAGAGTAGTAGTTGGGCCAAAGTTGCTCAACGAGATGGAGGAACAAATGATAAAAATTAAACAGAATTTGAAAGCTGCCCAGGACAGGCATAAAAGTTATGCTAATAAGAACATAACCCACCGAGAATTCAAAGTGGGTGATCATGTTTTCCTAAAAGTGAAAACTAACAGGAGTTCCCTAAAGCTGGGAAGTTGCTCCAATTTGGCAGCAAGATTTTGTGGGCCATTTGAAATCCTGGAAAGGATTGGGCCAGTTGCATATAAGCTTGCATTACCTGCATCTATGATAGTACATAATGTGTTTCATGTTTCATTTCTTAAGAAATTTATACCTGATGCTAATCATGTTATAGATTGGAATGTGATTCAGGTGGAACCAGAAGGTGTCCTGCAAGTGCATCCTATGCGCATATTGGACAGGAAAAACAAACAGCTCTGGAATCGAGCTATAGGGCTTGTAAAGGTCTAGTGGACCTAGTACGGTCCTAAGGACGCGACATGGGAGCATGAATATGTTATGCGGGCAGAGTACCCGCATCTTTTTGAAGATTTTGGAAATCTTGTTGATGTTGTGTGAAAGTTGCATTGAGGACAGTGCAAAAAAATAAGGGAGGGGGATTGTAATGTCCCCAAGGCCAAGCCCTGTTGTAAATAATATTTGTGAAATGAATTGTAATTATGTTTTTATAGGCTGGTGAGCCAAGTTAATATAAGTTGTTGGGCTTATGTGATTGTTAGGCCAGAGAGCCTAAGTGTTGAAGGCCAAGAGCCTGATTTTGTACATGTATCTATGCACATTATTAATAAAAATATAAACATTGTCACGTGCAGGCTGACCACGATGAATGAGTGATGGGGGACTAACCTTCCACAAAGTGGGCAAGGGATTAGGGGATGGAAGGTGGGAAGAGGGGCTAAGTGTTGAGCCTAGGGGCTTAAGTCCTTGGGAATAATATTTTGATATTATTCCAAAAAGACCATGTGAAATATATGTTTTATCCTAAGTTCTTTTTGGAAGGACAAGCAACTTCCAAATGGCAGGAACGCATGCAGTTTCATGGGTGACAAGTGTCAACCCAAGCACATGCAGATAAAACTGTTGAGTTGAGCTGTGATGGGGGCTCCTCCACCATTCAACCCTCAACTGCCTGGGTGTGAACCCGTCCAACATATGAAAGAGCCCCATGCATGTTCTGAACCATATGTCCCCTCCGACACCTACAAGAGACATCGTGCCATTCTGAAACTAGGGGGGGGAAATTCTGTGTGTTGATTTCCAGGATAGCCTGTGTTGATTTCTGGAAAAGCCGATGCATCCTCTGTCTGAGAAGATTGAGCCTATGTGTGGAGTCTCTATCCCAAAGTTGTAATCATTAGACCATCCTATCATTGTTGAGCCTGTTTGGTAAGCCTGTGTCTGTTTTCCCCGTTGGTTGTTGTGGCCACGCAGTGCTGGACTGTGTGTGGCTTGTTGGTCAGTTTGTGTAACACTCTCTCCAGGTGAGAGAGGTGATTGAAGTTGGAAGAACAGGTTTCTTGGCCTGTGAGCTACTCTCCCCAGGTGAGAGAGTGCGTAGAGGAAGGAGAGACCTCCTGGAAGGAACCCTGTAGCTGCCACAGAGCTCGGAGACTTCTGGTCCAGTTTGTTGTTGAAACCCAAGGCAAGGGAGGTTAGCATCCGAAGGACTATCTAGGTGACAGAGAAGGTGTATACTCCTGGGGTGGAACAGGCATGTGGGGAAGGAGAGTCTGTGGGCAGTGAGTATGAGTGGTTCCTGGGAGAAAATTCCTTCCTTGTGATTGTGTGTTTTCCCTATAACCTCAGCCTAGCCTAGGATTCCTTGCCTTGGGGGTGGAGCTTAGTCCTAGCTCGGGGGTGACCCATTGCGGATCTTGATGAGTAGTGTGGTCTAAGGCTGGGAGGTTCATGGAAGGCCTACACCTGGTTGGTAGAATTACCACCGTTTCAAAGATAAGTACCAGATGATGTTTTAATTACTTTTCTGCATGTTTGTGTATTTATATTTATCATGTATTCTTCTGTGCATACGAATTAATGTTAAATCCATTGATTATTTATAATAGCAATAATTCTTATGGTTACTCTGAGTTTAAATGTGTTTCATTTTCTTAAATGCATGTCTTATATATAGAATTAAGTATGATATTCTTATTTTGTGTAGTAATGTTGGCCCGACCATAGGGTTGATGGTCGGGAACGTTACAGTTTGATATCAGAGCCAAGGTTTTGACGTTGATCCTAGATGGGCCAATTGAGTGGTCTTTGGACCAAGGATTTGAAGAGAAATTGTGTCTAGAGGACCAATTTCAGACCTTTGAATGCTCCTGAGTGTCAAGGAGTTACTTGACCGTGTTACCAAGCTCAGGAGGTGTAGCGGTGTTATGAAACCACAGTTGGGGCGGCATATGGCCACAGGGAGAGAGGACTCCACACCAGAAGTGTTGGAGCCTTAGGATCTATTCATGAGGGAAGGTGAACCCACATGACCGTCAGACCTGGAAAACATGCATAGGGTTTAAAAACCCTTTGGATTTTCACAGGAATGGGGAAATTGTGATACGCGAAATTCTGAAACGATCTACACCATAGATCGTAAGTGACCATCAGATCAAGTGGAAGAATAGACCGTAATTTTGGAATTTTGGAAAATGAAAGTTCTAGATGTGGGGATGCACGAACTCCGAATGCCGAAACCCCGAAATGCTGAAAAGATCTACGTCGTAGATCGGAGAGAAGTTTAACCGTTGGATTGCCTTGGAATGGACGTGGACACTTGGGGGTGCACCACGTGCCAGTGAGTTGAGAAGAAAAGTGAGAATGGTGGGGTCTAATGACATCAACGAAGGTTACGTGAACCTTCCTAAACGTGCCATGCACCATTGTGATTAAGGGCGACAGCTGTACTGTGGGCCCGGAGAGTAAAGTAAATCAAAATTTCAGAATTCAGGAGTTGGAGTGACAAGGGGTTGAGAGTCTCATGGACCGAGACACTGAAGCCAGAAGTCCTGAAAGTGAGTGTGAAAGCCTCATGGACCAAAACCCCGAAACCCGAAGTCCCAAAGTCTCAAAATTTGCAGAGCCGTCAAAGGTCAGAAAACTTTGTGAAGTCAAAAAAATTTATCACTCACGTTGGTTTATGAATATTGTGATTTTGTTAAAGGATAAGGCCTGACAAACTCTGGTTGACTGCATGTTGTGTGTGTAGAGTTCAAAAGGTGTCAGGAGAGCCGAGTATACAAATGGAAGAGGTACAGATTGCCTCTGAAACAAAGGATGAAATGGTAGGAAGGGATGTCAACTTGGGAATCGAAGGATCAAACTCTAATGGGCATGGAAAAGAGATGGATAAGGAAGGACATATGATGAAACTCATTGAAATATTGCAGAAATATGCCCAGGTTTGATGAGTTGATAGCTGAAAGCTCATGAGGGTCAGGGATCAGCAGGGTGAATTCAACTTAAAGATGTTGAAGAGCCTGGAATGAATAGAAAGGAAATTGGAGAAGGGAAGTGGCTCAAGTAAGACAGAGGGTCGCAGAACCCCTGAGAGGAAAAGAAGATCAAGAAGTGTCAGGACCCCTGAGAGGATAAGAAGATCGAGGAGTGGTAGCAGACATCATCGTTGCTCCCCAAAGCATTCTGGTGAGGAAGCACACAGTAGTTCAAGCCCATCTCCTGCCAAAAAGAACAGGAGATCTAGGATGGATGAATTGAAAGGGGAGATGAACAAGATTAAGCCTCCTACATTTCATGGAGAACATAAGAAGGAGGAAGATGCCAAAACATGGTTACTTGGCATGAGGAAATATTTCCAACTGCAGAATTATTCCCCTCATGCAGAAGGAAGAATTGTGAGGTATCAATTGAAAGGAAAAGCATCCACGTGGTGGGATCAGTTTGTGCAAGTGCAGCACATTAGGGAGAAAGATATCACTTGGAAGGAGTTCAAGAGGTATTTCGAGAAGAAATACCTGACTAAAAGATATTATGACAGAAAGATGAAGGAGTTCTTCGAACTCAAGCTAGGCAGCATGACCATTAATGAATACGAATGAAGTTTCTTGGAACTACTGAAGTATGTTACATTCATCAAAGAAGAGGTTGTTAAGATTCAGAGGTATCTGAGTGGACTGCCACCTTCCATTGGTGAAAAGATTCATTATGATGATCCTAAGACTATGGAAGAAACAATAAGAAGGGATAAATGTTTATATGAACAGCAGAAAGAAAATCCTACCTTTCGGAAGGCTTGGGATGACCAGAGGAAGTTTAAGAAGGAATAGAGGCAGAAGGGAAACAAAGCTCCCTTTTTCAGAAATAATTCTCAAGGACATCCATCATTTAGAGAGTCGAGAATGGCTGAAGTGGGGGAACAAACGCAGAGACAGATGCCCATTCAGTGTTGGGGATGTAAAGGGAACCACAAGTACAGGGATTGTCCCCATAAAAATGGAAAAGCAAGAGCTGTCAATACTGTTCAACAAGATGAAACAGTGGAGGACATGGGCAATAGAATGCCAAGGATCTATGCAGCTCTAGAAAATAAACAAGTTGAATTTCAATCGCACATGATTGAAGTGAAAGGTATGATTGACAACCAACCATTTATTATTTTAATCGATTCAGGGGCTAGCCATAGTTATATAGATCCTGGGGTGGGGAAAGTTTGCATTTATCAAGAAGAAAAAATTAAAAGTCTTGGTTAGTGCAGCTAGCTACAGGAACCAAGAGGAAGGTCACTGAGTTGATTAAGTCTTGTTCTGTAGACATGAATTGATTGAGCACGAAGGCTGAATTGAATATTATGCCTTTAGGTTCTTACAACTACTTCATTGGGATGGACTGGTTGGACCAGCACCATGACCTTCTAGATTGTTGTAACAAGAGGTTTACATGCATGGATGAGGAGGGAAATTGGAAAACAGTCCAAGGAATTCCTAGAGCTGTGGTTATTAGAGAAATCTCAGCCATGCAGCTGAAGAAGTGCTACAGAAAAGGTTGTCAATTATTTGCATCTTGTGTGGAGGAAGCATCCATAGATAAAGTCTCAAAGATTGGAGACCATGAGGTACTCACATAGGTCAAGGACGTATTTCAGGAGGTACCTGGACTACCTCCGAAGAGAGACATCGATTTTTCTATAAATTTGATGCCTGGAGCAGCTCTAGTTTTGAAAACTCCTTATAGAATGAGTGCGCCAGAGCTGAATGAGTTGCAATTGTAGATTGAAGAGCTTATAAAGAAGGGGTACATTCACCCCAACTTGTCACCCTGGGGTGCCCCGGTCCTGTTCGTGAAGAAGAACGATGGGATGTTGAGGCTGTGTATTGATTTTCGGCAGTTGAACAAGGTAACTGTCAAGAACAAGTATCCTCTGCCGAGGATCGATGATCTTTTCGATCATTTGAAGGGTGCAAAAATATTTTCGAAGATAGATCTTAGATCAATATATCACTAGGTAAGAATAAAGGATGAGGACATCAGCAAGACCTCCTTTAGAACAAGGTACGGTCATTACGAGTTCACAGTGGTGTCGTTTGGACTATCAAACACACCTGATGTTTTTATGTCCTTGATGAATGGTTTATTCAGGGACTATTTAGACAAGTTTGTCATAGTCTTCCTGGATGACATCTTGGTGTATTCCAAGTTAGAGGAAGAGCATTAACAACACCTGAGATTGGTGTTGCAAGTGTTGAGAGGACACCAATTGTATGCCAAATTGAGAAAATGCTCATTTTACCAAAGGCAGATCCATTACTTGGGGCACATTATTTCAGAAGAAGGGATCGACGTGGATCCTGAGAAAGTTGAGGCCATCAGAGAATGGTCAGTGCCAAGGAATGTGGCAGAAGTTAGATCCTTTATGGGTCTAGCGGGCTATTACAGAAGGTTTATCGCAGGGTTCTCAAAGATAGCTCACCCTATCACTTCCTTGCAAAGGAAGGAGAAAATGTTTCAGTGGACTGAAGAGTGTGAGAAGATTTTCCAGCGATTGAAGCAGATGTTAACCAGTGCTCCAATCTTGAGGATTGCAGATCCAAATATGGATTTCGTGGTGTGCACAGATGCATGTAAGGAAGGGTTGAGAGGAGTTCTCAGCCAGAATGGATTTGTAATCTGTTATGAGTCCAGGAAGATGAAGGAGCATGAAAATAATTATTCCACTCACGATTTGGAGCTGGCAACAATCGTCCACGCTATAAGGAAATGGAGACATTACCTCATGGGAAGGAGATTCAAATTGAGATTAGACCACAACAGTCTGAAATATTTGTTTGATCAGCCAATTTTAAACGCTAGACAAAGTAGGTGGCCAGAGTTTCTGTGTGAATACAACTTTGATATCAAGCACATCAAGGTAAAGGAAAACAAGGTGGTTGATGCACTCAACAGAAAAGTGCATGAATTACATGCTACAACCTTAGCATGTACAGGACTGATATAAAGGGTAGAATTTTGGAAGCTGAAAATGTTGATTTGCAGTACAAAGACTTAGTATCAAAGCTACAACAACGTGAGAGACCACAGAAAAAGGAAAGTTACACCTTGGAAGATGATGGATTACTCCTGTATAAAGACAGAGTGTATATACCCAATGTCCAAGAATTGAAACTTGTGATTCTAAAAGAAATGCATAACGTGACATATGTTGGACACCCTGGATATCAGAAGACTGTGGTAGCAGTCAAAATCCATTACATTTGACCGGGTATGAAGAGAGAGATCGTTGAATGCATCGCCAGATGTATGGAGTGCCAGAAAGTTAAGGCTAAGAATAGGCACCCAGCAAGGTTGTTGCAGCCTTTGCCCATTCCTAAGTGGAAATGGGAAGTGGTGACCATGGATTTTATTACAGGATTGCCCAAAACAAGCAAGCAGCATGATTCGATCATGGTTGTGGTGGACAAGTTTACAAAAGCTGCCCATTTTATTCCACTGAAAACCACTCACAAGGCAGCAGATGTTGTTGACATCTTCTTAAAAGAAGTGGTATGCTTGCACGGAATTCCTAAAACGATTGTGTCTGATAGGGACCCGAAATTCACCTCGAATTTATGGAAAGGACTGTTCAAAGGATTCAGAACGAATCTGAATTTTAGTACAGCATATCATCCCGAGTCTGATGGACACACAAAGAGGGTGAACAGAGTAATAGAAGACGTGCTGAGAATGTATGTGATGGACAAACCATCAAGATGGGAAGACTACCTGCATTTGATACAATTCACCTACAATAATGGGTATCATGCATCGTTGAAGATGAGCCCATTTGAATCACTTTATGGAAGAAAGTGCAACACTCCAGTGAGCTGGGATAATCCAGTTGACAGAGTAGTAGTTGGGCCAGAGTTGCTCAAGGAGATGGAGGACCAAATGATAAAAATTAAACATAATTTGAAAGCTGCCCAGGACAGGCAAAAAAGTTACGCTGATAAGAACAAAACCCACCGAGAATTCAAAGTGGATGATCATGTTTTCCTAAAAGTGAAAACTAACAGGAGTTCCCTAAAGTTGGGAAGTTGCGCCAAGTTGGCGGCAAGATTTTGTGGGCCATTTGAAATCCTAGAAAGGATTGGGCCAGCTGCATATAAGCTTGCATTACCTACATATATGACTATACATAATGTGTTTCATGTTTCATGGATTAGGAAATATATACCTGATGCTAATCATGTTATCGATTGGAATGTGATTCAGGTGGAACCAAAAGGTGTCCTGCAAGTGCATCATGTGTGCATATTGGACAGGAAAAACAAACAGCTCCGGAATCGAGCTATAGGGCTTGTAAAGGTCCAGTTGACCTGGTACGGTCCTGAGGATGCGACATGAGAGCATGAATATGTTATGCAAGCAGAGTACCCGCATCGTTTTAAAGATTTTGGAAATCTTGTCATGCTGTTTGAAAGTTGCACTAAGGACAGTGCAAAAAAATAAGGGAGGGGGATTGTAATGTCCCCAAGGCCGAGCCCTGTTGTAAATCATATTTGTGAAATGAATTGTAATTAAGTTTTTATAGGATAGTGATACAAGTTAATATAATTTGGTGGGCTTATGTGATTGTTAGGCCAGAGAGCCTAAGTGTTGAAGGCCAAGAGCCTGATTTTGTACATGTATCTATGC
This sequence comes from Picea engelmannii, assembly GCA_009831015.1. Taxonomy (NCBI): domain Eukaryota; kingdom Viridiplantae; phylum Streptophyta; class Pinopsida; order Pinales; family Pinaceae; genus Picea; species Picea engelmannii. The sequence goes on along the minus strand of ML780018.1, from coordinate 592,130 downwards.
ACATTATTAATAAAAATATAAACACCGCCACGTGCAGACCGACCACGATGAATGAGTGATGGGGGACTAAGCTTCCACAGAGTGGGAAAGGGATTAGGGGCTAGAAGGTGGGAAGAGGGGCTAAGTGTTGAGCCTAGGGGCTTAAGTCCTTGGGAATAATATTTTAATATTATTCCAAAAAGACCATGTGAAATATATGTTTTATCCTAAGTTCTTTTTGGAAGGACAAGCAACTTCCAAATGGCAGGAACGCATGTAGTTTCATGGGTGACAAGTGTCAACCCAAGCACATGCAGATAAAACTATTGAGTTGAGTTGTGATGGGGGCTCCTCCACCATTTGACCCTCAACTTCCTGGGTGTGAACCCGTCCGACCTTTGGAAGAGCCCCATGCATCTTATGAACCGTACGTCCCGTCTGACCCCTACAAGAGACCTCCTGCCATTCTA
>ML780018.1:542721-591629 GCA_009831015.1 Picea engelmannii | reverse complement strand
TTCGGGGATAGCCTGTGTTGATTTCTGTAAAATATGATGCATCCTTTGTCTGAGCAGATCAAGCCTGTGTGTGGAGTCTCTGTCCCAAAGCCGTAACCATGAGACCATCCTGTCATTGCTGAGCCTGTTTGGTAAGCCCGTGTCTATTTTCCCCGTTGGTTGTTGTGGCCACATAGTGCTGGACTACGAACGACTCTCCCCAGGTGAGAGAGTACGTAGAGGAAGGAGAGAACTCCTGGAACGAACCCTGTAGCTGCCACAGAGCTCGAAGACTTCCGGTCTGGTCTATTGCTGAAAGAGAAGGTGTATACTCCTGGGGTGGAATAGGCATGTGGGGAAGGAGAGTCTGTGGGAAGTGAGTATGAGTGGTTCCTAGGATAAAATTCCTTCCTTGTGACTGTGTGTTTGCCCTGTAACCTTAGCCTAGCCTAGGATTTGTTTCCTTGGGGGTGGAACTTAGTCCTAGCTCGGGGGTGACCCACTGCTGAGATTGATGAGCAGTGTGGTCTAAGGCTGGGAGGTTCGTGGAAGGCCTGCACCTGGTTGGTGGAATTACCATCGTTTCAAAGATAAGTACTAGATGATGTTTTAATTACTTTTCTGCATGTCTGTGTATTTATATTTATCATGTATTATGTTGTGCATACGAATTAATGTTAAATCCATTGATTATTTATAATAGCAATAATTCTTATGGTTACACTGAGTTTAAATGTGTTTCATTTGCTTAAATGCATGTCTTATATATAGAATTAAGTATGAGATTGTTATTCCGCATAGTAATGTTGGCCCGACCATAGGGTTGATGGTCGGGAACGTTACAGTTTGGTATCAGAGTCAAGGTTTCGACGTTGAGCCTAGATGGGCCAGTTGAGTGGTCTTTGGACCAAGGATTTGAAGAGAAATTGTGTCTGGAGGACCAATTTCAGACCTTTGAATGCTCCTAAGTGTCAAGGAGTTACTTGACCGTGTTACCAAGCTCAGGAGGTGTAGCGGTGTTATGAAACCATAGTCGAGGTGGCATTTGGCCACAGCGAGAGAGGACTCCACACCAAAAGTGTTGGAGCCTTAGGATCTATTCGGGAGGGAAGGCGAACCCTCATGACCATCAGACCTAGAAAACATGTGCAGGGTTTAAAAACCCTTTGGAGTTGCACAGGAACGCAGAAATCGCGATACGCGAAATTCCGAAACGATTTACAACATAGATCATAAGTGACCGTTGGATCAAGTTTTAGAATAGACCAAAATTTCATAATTTCAGAAAATATAAGTTCGAGATGTCGAGATGCACAAACTCCTGATGCCAAAACCCCGAAACGCTGAAAATATTTGCGTCGTAGATCAGACAGAAGTTTAACCGTTGGATTGCCTTGGAATGGACATGGACACATGGGTGTGCACCACGTGCCAGTGAGTCGAGAAGACAAGAGAGAATGGTGGGGCTTGATGACGTCGCCAAAGGTGACATGAACCTTCCTAAACATGTCACGTGTCACTATGATTCAGGGCGATAGCTGTACTCTGGGCCCGGAGAGTAAAGTAAATCGAAATTTTGAAATTCGAGAGTTGGAGTGACAAGGGGTTGAGAGTCTCATCGACCGAGACCCTGAAAAGTCCCAAAAGTGAGTGTGAAATCCTCATGGACCAAAACCCTGAAACCCGAAGTCCTGAAGTCCTGAAATATGTAGAGCCGTCAGAGCTCAGAAAACTTTGTGAAGTCAAAATGTTTTCTCACTCACATTAGTTTATGAATATTGTGATTTTGTTAAAGGATAAGGCCTGACAAACTCTGGTTGACTGCACGTTCTATGTGTAGATCTCAACAGGTGTCAGGATAGACAAGTATACAAATGGAAGAGGTACAAATTCCCTCCGAAATAGAGGACGAAATGGTAGGAAGGGATGTCAACTTGGGAATCAAAGGATCAAACTCTAAAGAACATGGAAAAGAGATGGATAAGGAAGGACATATGATGAAACTCATTGAAATATTGCAGAAAGATGCCCAGGCTCGTCGAGCTGATAGCTGAAATCTCATGAGGGTCAGGGATCAGCAGGGTGAATTCAACTTAAAGATGTTGAAGAGCCTGGAATGAATAGAAAGGAAATTGGAGAAGGGGAGTGGCTCAAGTAAGACAGAGAGTCGCAGAACCCCTGAGAGGAAAAGAAGATCAAGAAGTGTTAGGACCCATGAGAGGAGAAGAAAATCGAGGAGTGGTAGCAGACATCATCGTCACTCCGCAAAGCATTCTGGTAACAAAGCACACAGTAGTTCAATCCCATCTCCTACCAGAAAGCACAGGAGATATGGGATGGATGAATTGAAAGGGGAGATGAACAATATTAATCCTCCTACATTTCATGGAGAACATAAGAAGGAGGAAGATGCTGAAACATGGTTGTTTGGCATGAGGAAATATTTCCAAGTGTAGAATTATTCCCCTCATGCAGAAGGAAGAATTGTGATGTATCAATTGAAAGGAAAAGCATCCGTGTGGTGGGATCAGTTTGTGCAGGTGCAACACATTAGAGAGAAAGATATCACTTGGAAGGTGTTCAAGAGCTATTTCAAGAAGAAATACCTGACTAAAAGATATTATGATAGAAAGATGAAGGAGTTCTTCGGATTCAAGCTAGGCCGCATGACCATTGATGAATACGAACGAAGTTTCTTGGAGCTACTGAAGTATGTTCCATTCATCAAAGATGAGGCTGTCAAGATTCAGAGGTATCTGAGTGGACTTCCACCTGCCATTTGTGACAAGATTCAGTATGATGATCCTAAGACTATGGAAGAAACAATAAGAAGGGCTAAATGCTTATATGAACAACAGAGAGAAAATCCTACCTTTCGGAAGGCTTGGGATGACCAAAGGAAGTTTAAGAAGGAACAAAGGCAGATGGGAAACAAACCTCCCTTTTTTAGAAATAATCCTCAAGGACATCCATCGTTTAGAGAGCCAAGAATGGCTGAAGTGGGGGAACAAAGGCAGAGACAGATGCCCATTCAGTGTTGGGGCTATAAAGGGAACCAGAAGTACAGGGATTGTCCCCATAAAAATGGCAAAGAAAGAGTTGTCCATACTATTCAACAAGCTGAAACAGTGGAGGACATGAGTAGTAGAATGCCAAGGATCTACGTAGCCCTGGACAACAGACAAGCTGAATTTCAATCGCACATGATTGAAGTGGAAGGTATGATTGACAACCAACCATTTATTATTTTAATCGAATCAGGGGCTAGCCATAGTTATATAGATCCTAGGGTGGTGGAAAGTTTGCATTTATCAAGAAGCAAACATGAAAAGTCTTGGTTAGTGCAGCTAGCTACAGGAACCAAGAGGAAGGTCACTGAGTTGATTAAGTCTTGTTCTGTAGACATGAATGGATTGAGCACGAAGGCTAAATTGAATATTCTTCCTTTAGGTTCTAACGACTGGTTAATTGGGATGGATTAGTTGGACCAGCACCATGCCCTTCTAGACTGTCGTAACAAGAGGTTTACATGCCTGGATGAGGAGGGAAATCAAAAAATAGTCCAAGGAATTCCTATAGTTTTTCGTAGTTAGAGAAATCTCAGTCATGCAGCTGAAGAAGTGCTACAGAAAAGGCTGTCAATTATTTGTGGCCCATGTGGAGGAAGCATCGAGAGATGAAGTCTCAAATATTGGAGACCATGAGGTACTCACAAAGTTCAAGGACGTATTTCAGTAGGTACCTGGACTACCTCCGAAGAGAGACATCAATTTTTCTATAAATTTGATGCCTGGAGCAACTCCAGTTTCGAAAGCTCCTTATAGAATGAGTACACCAGAGCTGAATGAGTTGCATTTGCAGCTTGAAGAGATTTTGAAGAAGGGGTACATTTTCCCCAACATGTCACCTTGGGGTGCCCTGGTCTTGTTCATGAAGAAGAAGGATGGGACGTTGAGGCTGTGTATTGATTTCCGGGAGTTTAACAAGGTAACTATCAAGAACAAGTATCCTCTGTCGAGGATTGATGATCTTTCCGATTAGTTGAAGGGTGTGAAAATATTTTTGAAGATAGATCTTAGAACAGGATAACACTAGGTAAGAATAAAAGATGAGGACATCAACAAGACCACCATTAGAACAAGGTACGGTCATTACGAGTTCACAGTGGTTCTGTTTGGACTGTCAAAAGCACCTATTGTTTTTATGTGCTTGATGAATGGTGTATTCAGAGACTATTTAGACAAGTTTGTCATAGTCTTCCTGGATGACATCTTGGTGTATTCCAAGTCAGAGGAAGAGCATGAACAACACCTGAGATTCGTGCTGCAAGTGTTGAGAGGACACCAACTGTATGCCAAATTGAGAAAATGTTCATTTTATCAAAGGAAGATCTATTACTTGGGGAACATTATTTCAAAAGAAGGGATCGTCATGGATCCTGAGAAAGTTGAGGCCATCAGAGAATGGTCAGTGCTAAGGAATGTGGTGGAAGTTAGATCCTTTGTGGGTCTAGCGGCCTATTACAGAAGGTTTATCGCAGGGTTCTCAAAGATAGCTCATCCTATCACTTCCTTGCAAAGGAAGGAGAAAACGTTTTAGTGGACAGAAGAGTGTGAGAAGAGTTTCCAGTGACTGAAGTAGTTGTTAACCAGTGCTCCAATATTGAGGATTGCAGATCCAAATATGGATTTCTTGGTGTGCACAAATGCGTGTAAGGAAGGGATGGAGGTGTTCTCAGCCAAAATGGATTTGTAATCTGTTATGAGTCCAGGAAGCTGAAAGAGCATGAAAAGAATTATGCCACTCACGATATCGAGCCGGTAGTAATCGTCCACGCTCTGAGGAAATGGAGACATTACCTCATGGGAAGGAGATTCGAATTGAGAACAGACCAAAATGGTCTGAAATATTTGTTTGATCAGTCGAATTTAAATGCTAAACAAAGTAGGTGGCTAGAGTTTCTGTGCGAATACGAATTTGATATCAAGCATATCAAGGGAAAGGAAAACAAGGTGGTTGATGTACTCAGCAGAAAAGTGCATGAATTACATGCTACAACCATTAGCATGTACAGGACTGACATCAAGGGTAGAATTCTGGAAGCTGCAAATGCTGATTTGCAGCATAGAGAGTTAGTAGCAAAGCTACAGCAGCGTGAGAGACCACAGAAAAAGGAAAGTTGCACCTTGGAAGCTGATGGATTACTCCTGTATAAAGACAGAGTGTATATACCCAATGTCCAGGAATTGAAACTTACGATTCTAAAAGAAATGCATAACGTGATGTATGTTGGACACCCTGGATATCAGAAGACTGTGGAAGTAGTCAAAAGCCATTACTTTTGGCTGGGTATGAAGAGAGAGATCGATGAATACATTGCCATATGTATGGAGTGCCAAAAATTTAAGGCTGAACATAGGCACCTAGCAGGGTTGCTGCAGCCTTTGCCCATTCCTGAGTGGAAATGGGAAGTGGTGACCATGGATTTTATTACAAGATTGCCCAGAACAAGCAAGCAACATGATTTGATCATGGTTGTGGTGGACAAGCTTACAAAAGCTGCCCATTTTATTCCACTGAAAAACACTCACAAGGCAACGGATGTTGTTGACATCTTCTTAAAAGAAGTGGCACGCTTGCACGGAATTCCTAAAACGATTGTGTCTGATAGGGACCTGAAATTCACCTTGAATTTCTGGAAAGGACTGTTCAAAGGATTCCGAACGAATTTGAATTTTAGTACAGCATATTATCCCGAGTCTGATGGACAGACAGAGAGGGTGAATAGACTAACAGAAGACATGTTGAGAATGTATGTGATGGACAAACCATCAAGATGGGAAGACTACCTGCATTTGGTAGAATTCCCCTACAATAATGGGTATCATGCATCGTTGAAGATGAGCCCATTTGAAGCACTTTATGGAAGAAAGTGAAACACTCCAGTGAGCTGGGATAATCCAGCTGACAAAGCAGTAGTTGGCCTAGAGTTGCTCAAGGAGATGGAGGACCAAATGATAAAAATTAAACATAATTTGAAAGTTGCCCAGGACAGGCAGAAAAGTTATGCTGATAAGAACATAACCCACTGAGAATTCAAAGTGGGTGATCATGTTTCCTAAAAGTGAAAACTAACAGGAGTTCCCTGAAGCTGGGAAGTTGCACCAAGTTGGCAGCAAGATTTTGTGGGCCATTTGAAATCCTGGAAAGGATTGGGCCAGTTGCATATAAGCTTGCATTACTTGCATCTATGACTGTACATAATGTGTTTCATGTTTCATTGCTTAAGAAATATATACCTGATGTTGATCATGTTATCAATTGGAATGTGATTCAGGTGGAACCAGAAGGTGTCTTGCAAGTGCATCATGTGCGCATATTGAACAGTAAAAAAAAACAGCTCCGGAATCGAGCTATAGGGCTTGTAAAGGTCCAGTGGAACTGGTATGGACCTCAGGACGTGACATGGGAGCATGAATATGTTATGCGGGTAGAGTACCCGCATCTTTTTGAAGATTTTGGAAATCTTGTTGATGCTGTGTGAAAGTTGCACTGAGGACAGTGAAAAAAAATAAGGGAGGGGGATTGTAATGTCCCCAAGGCCAAGCCCTATTGTAAATCATATTTGTGAAATGAATTGTAATTATGTTTTTATAGGCTTGTGAGCCAGGTTAATATAAGTTGTTGGGATTATGTGATTGTTAGGCTAGAGAGCCTAAGTGTTGAAGGCCAAGAGCCTGATTTTGTACATGTATCTATGCACATTATTAATAAAAATATAAACATTGCCACGTGCAGACCGACCATGTTGAATGAGTGATGGGAGACTAAGCTTCCACATAGTGGGCAAGGGATTAGGGGATGGAAGGTGGGAAGAGGGAATAAGTGTTGAGCCTAGGGCCTTAAGTCCTTGGGAATAATATTTTAATATTATTCCAAAAAGACCATGTGAAATATATGTTTTATCCTAAGTTATTTTTGGAAGGACAAGAAACTTCCAAATGGCAGGAATGCATGTTGAAGGAACACATGCAGTTTCATGGGTGACAAGTTTCAACCCAAGCACATGTAGATAAAACTGTTGAGTTGAGCCGTGATGGTGGATCCTCCGCCATTCGACCCTCGACTACCTCGGCGTGAACCCATCCGACCTCTGGAAGAGCCCCATGCATCTTCTGAACCATACGTCCTGTCTGACCCCTGCAAGACACCTCGTTCCATTCTGAAACCGAGGGGGGCGAAGTCTGTGTGTTGATTTCGGGGATAGCCTGTGTTGATTTCTGGAAAATCCGATGCATCCTTTATCTGAGCAGATTGAGCCTGTGTGTGGAGTCTCTTTCCCAAAGTCATAATCGTGAGACCATCCTGTCATTGTTCAGCCTGTTTGGTAATCCCGTGTCTATTTTCCCCATTGGTTGTTGTGGCCACGCAGTGCTGGACTACGAGTGGCTTGTTGGCCAGTTTTTACAACACTCTGTCCAGGTGAGAGAGGTGATTGAAGTTGGAAGAACAGGTTTCTTGGCCTGTGAGCAACTCTCCCTAGGTGAGAGAGTGAACAGAGGAAGGAGAGAACTCCTGGAAGGAACCCTGTAACTTCCACAGAGCTCGGAGACTTCCGATCTGGTCTGTTACTGAAACCCAAGGCAAGGGAGGTTAGCAGCTGAAGGACTGTCTAGGTGACAAAGATGGTGTATACTCCTTGGGTGGAATAGGCATGTGGGGAAGGAGAGTCTGTGGGTAGTGAGTATGATTGGTTCCTGGGAGAAAATTCCTTCCTTGTGACTGTGTGTTTTCCCTATAACCTCAGCCTAGCCTAGGATTCCTTGCCTTGGGGGTGGAGCTTAGTCCCAGCTCAGGGGTGACCCACTACTGAGCTTGATGAGCAGTGTGGTCTAAGGCTGGGAAGTTCATGGAAGGCCTGCACCTGGTTGGTGGAATTACCACCGTTTCAAAGATAATTACCAGATGATGTTTTAATTACTTTTTTGCATGTCTGTGTATTTATATTTATCATGTATTATGTTGTGCATATGAATTAATGTTAAAGCCATTGATTATTTATAATAGCAGTAATTCTTATGGTTACTCTGAGTTTAAATGTGTTCCATTTGCTTAAATGCATGCCTTATATGTAGAATTAAGTATGAGATTCTTATTCCGTGTAGTAATGTTGGCCCGACCATAGGGTTGATGGTCGGGAATGTTACAGTTTTGTATCACAGCCAAGGTTTCGACGTTGATCCTAGATGGGCCAGTTGAGTGGTCTTTGGACCGAGGATTTGAAGAGAAATTGTGTCTGGAGGACCAATTTCAAACCTTTGAATGCTCCTGAGTGTCAAGGAGTTACTTGACCGTGTTACCAAGCTCAGGAGGTGTAGCGGTGTTATGAAATTGTAGCCTCGGTGGCATCTGGCCACAGGGAGAGAGGTCTCCACACCAAATGTGTTGGAGCCTTAGGATTTTTTTGAGATGGAAGGCGAACCCTCATGACCGTAAGACCTGGAAAACATGTGCAAGGTTTAAAAACCCTTTGGAGTTGCATAGGAACACGCAAATCGCGATATGTGAAATTCTGAAACTATCTACACCATAGATCGTAAGTGACCGTCGGATCAAGTGGAAGAATAGACAGTAATTTTGGAATTTATGCAAACGGAAGTTCGAGATGTGGAGATGCACGAACTCCCGATGTTGAAACCCCGAAACACCGAAAAGATCTATGTCGTAGATCGGAGAGAAGTCTAACTGTTGGATTTCCTTAGAATGGACGTGGACACATGGGTGTGCACCACGTGCTAGTGAGTCGAGAAGACAAGCGAGAATGGTCGGGCCCGATGACGTCGCCGAAGGTGACATGAACCTTCCTTTACATACCACATGCCACCGTGATTAAGGGTGACAGTTGTACTTGGAAGGAGTTCAAGAGGTATTTTGAGAAGAAATACCTGACTAAAAGATATTATGACAGAAACATGAAGGAGTTCTTCGAACTCAAGCTAGGTCGCATGACCATTGATGAATATGAACAAAGTTTCTTGGAACTACTGAAGTATGTTCCATTCATAAAAGATGAGGCTATCAATATTCAGAGGTGTCTGAGTGGACTACCACCTACCATTGGTGACAAGATTCTGTATGATTATCCTAAGACTATGGAAGAAACAATAAGAAGGGCTAAATTCTTATATGAACAACAGAGTGAAAAGCCTACCTTTCGGAAGGCTTGGGATGACCAGAGGAAGTTCAAGAAGGAACAAAGGCAGAAGGGAAACAAACCTCCCTTTTTCAGAAATAATCCTCAAGGACATCCATCGTTTAGAGAGTCGAGAATGGTTGAAGTGGGGGAACAAAGGCAGAGACATACGCCCATTCAGTGTTGTGGTTGTAAAGGGAACCACAAGTACAGGGATTGCCCCCATAAAAATGGAAAATCAAGAGATGTCCATAAGGTTCAACAAGCTGAAACAGTGGAGGACATGGGCAGTAGAATGCCATGGATCTACGCAGCCCTGGACAACAAACAAGTTGAATTTCAATCACACATGATTGAAGTGGAAGGTATGATTGACAACCAACCATTTATTATTTTAATCGATTCAGGGGCTAGCCATAGTTATATAGATCCTAGGGTGGTGGAATGTTTTCATTTATCAAGAAGCAAACATGAAAAGTCTTGGTTAGTGCATCTAGCTACAGGAACCAAGAGGAAGGTCACTGAGTTTATTAAGTCCTATTTTGTAGACATGAATGGATTGAGCACAAATGTTGAATTGAATATTCTACCTTTAGGTTCTTACGACTACTTAATTGGGATGGACTGGTTGGAGCAGCACCATGCCCTTTTGGACTGTCATAACAAGAGGTTTACATGCCTGGATGAGGAGGGAAATCGAAAAATAGTCGAAGGAATTCCTAGAGTTGTGGCTGTTAGAGAAATCTCAGCCATGCAACTGAAGAAGTGCTACAGAAAAGGTTGTCAATTATTTGCAGCCTGTGTGGAGGAAGCATCCAGAGATGAAGTCCCAAAGATTTGAGACCATGAGGTACTCACAGAGTTCAAGGACATATTTCAAGAGGTACCTGGACTACCTCCGTAGAGAGACATCGATTTTTCTATAAATTTGATGCCTGGAGCAGCTCCAGTTTCAAAATCTCCTTACAGAATGAGTACGCCAGAGCTGAATGAGTTGCAATTGTAGCTTGAAGATATTTTGAAGAAGGGGTGCATTCACCTCAGCATGTCACCTTGGGGTGCCCCATTCTTGTTCGTGAAGAAGAAGGATGGGACATTGAGGTTGTGTATTGATTTTCGACAGTTGAACAAGGTAACTGTCAAGAACAAGTATCATTTGTCGAGGATCGATGATCTTTTCGATTAGTTGAAGGGTGTGAAAATATTTTCGAAGATAGATCTCAGATCAGGATCTCACCAGGTAAGAATAAAGGATGAGGACATTAGAAAGACTGCCTTTAGAACAAGGTACGGTCATTTCGAGTTCACAGTGGTGCCATTTGGACTTTCAAACGCACCTGTTGTTTTTATGTGCTTGATGAATGGTGTATTCAGGGACTATTTAGACAAGTTTGTCATAGTCTTCCTCGATGAAATCTTGATGTATTCCAAGTCAGAGGAAGAGCATGAACAACACCTGAGATTGGTGCTGCAACTGTTGAGAGGACACCAACTGTATGCCAAATTGAGAAAACGCTCATTTTACCAAAGGCAAATCCATTACCTGGGGCACATTATTTTAGAAGAAGGGATCACCGTGGATCCTGAGAAATTTGAGGCCATCAGAGAATGGTAAGAGCCAAGGAATGTGGCAGAAGTTAGATCCTTCATGGGTCTAGCGGGCTATTACATAAGGTTTATCGCAGGGTTCTCAAAGATAACTCACCGTATCACTTCCTTGCAAAGGAAGGAGAAAAAGTTTCAGTGGACTGAAGAGTGTGAGAATAGTTTCCAGCAATTGAAGTAGTTGTTAACCAACGCTCCAATCTTGAGGATTGAGTATCCAAATATGGATTTCATGGTGTGCATAGATGCGTGTAAGGAAGGGTTGGGAGGAGTTCTCAGCCAGAATGGATTTGTAATCTATTATGAGTCCAGGAAGTTGAAAGACCATGAAAAGAATTATGCCACTCATGATTTGGAGTAGGCAGCAATCATCCACGCTCTGAGGAAATGGATACATTACCTCATGGAAATGAGATTCAAATTGAGAACAGACCACAACAGTCTGAATTATTTGTTTGATCACTCGACTTTAAACGCTAGACAAAGTAGGTGGATGGAGTTTATGTGCGAATACGACTTTGATATCAAGCATATCAAGGGAAAGGAAAACAAGGTGGTTGATGCACTCAGCAGAAAAGTGCATGAATTACATGCTATAACCATTAGCATGTACAGGACTAATATCAAGGGTAGAATTTTGGAAGCTACAAATGTTGATTTGTAGTACAGAGACTTAGTAGCAAAGTTACAACAGCATGAGAGACCACAGAAAAAGGAAAGTTACACCTTGGAAGTTGATGAATTACTCCTGTATAAAGGCAGAGTGTATATACCCTGTTATCACACAGTTTGTAGCTTAGGTCAAAGGCTAAAGGATACGGACCAAATTGGCGTAACAGGAACCTTCCCCACCCAATGTCACCTCAATGGGGAGGTTCTTTCTATTTAGGGAGGTTAGCCTAGGGGAGACGTCCCCGGAAACCTGGGGTTTTGAAGAGGCTAAGGTATAAATTCAAAATCAAAGTTTCCCCCTCACAGGTTACCACCAAAGTCGGACAGTCCAGCTAATCATCCAATAAAGAAGTGTATGCCCAAATGAAAACACCTGCCCGAAACAAGACAACAATAATACAATATATATGCAGGCTATAACTCAATGGGTTAGTACTTCAATGACTATCTGATGTCAATTAATAAGCAATGTAAAACAATACATGCCAATGAAGTCAACGTTTTATCAATTGGTTATGGAAAAAGCATCAATTCATCAATAACTATCAAGATGATCAAGCTAACAATGTATCCAATCAACACTTTAATCAATAAATGCTTCAAATCATCAATTAATTGCTTATATTCAACACTTGTTGCGTCAATATGAGATAACCAACTATGTCTTCAGCCTTAATTAGGTTAGTTTGTTAGTTAGGCTTTCAAAATTTAGAGTTTTGAGAGTGGTTTTGTACACTAAGACTTCAACGTTGGAGGCTAGAGATCAGTGCCTTAGGGTATATGGAGTCAAACAAGGTAAGGGCATAAGGTCTTGAAAGGATGAAGACTTAAAGACAAGAGGGAAGGGTTCTAAAGTGATGCAAAGGCAGGGCCTTAGAATCAAAACCCTAGGGGAAAGAGGCTCACTCCAATGTTTCTTAAGCAAGGCCTTGTGCTCTTTCCTCCTTCCTTAGGTGAACTTGGCAAAACGGCTAGCATTTAACTAAAGGATGAGGTGAGAGAAAGTGTTGTAAAGACAAGGCTTTCAAATCCTAGAAGATGATGGCCCTAGGTGTAGATAACCTAGGCCTAGGACGTCACCCTCTTTCAACCTATAAACTTCAACGCTAGCTTAAGGGAAGAACAAGGATGAGTGTAGCAAAGGCTAGCCTCAACCCCTCTTCTTCAATGGCTGAAAAAATTCTCTCTAAGGGGACATGTAACAAGGACCTACTTGTGTGCTAGTTACCTAAGGTTTCAAATCAACAAATTAATAAGCAAATGCAATAAATTAAACCTACAACCATTCAATTAAGAAGTTTTGCAAGAAAATCACTTACATATCATGAAGAAAGCATGTGAAAACCCTAGTTGTAAACCTTCCTTGGAGAGAAATGCCAAAATATGCCAAAAAATCTTTCCAATAACAAGTGCACCTCACTTAGAAAGAAACAATACCCTAGGAGGGCACAAAAATCAGACCTCACAAGTGTTAGTGAGTTGTGCTATGTCAAAATGAGGGAAAAACATCCTCAATATATATAGTATCTCATGGCCTTTAATTAAATTAGGTCATTAAAAATAGCCAACAAGGCTAATAACCAAAAATCATATTGTTTTACATTTAACTATCAAATAAAACCCTAAATGAGCAATAAGCAAGACTTCAAGCCCTTTTGATTGAGATGTTGGCCCTTTTTAGGCAAAAATACAGCACTAGATGACAAACGTTGGCCCTCTCTGGGTCTCCAAACTCTGCCACACGTGCCAAAATTATCTGTCAAGGTGCCATACATTGGTGGTGATGTCATGGCTCCTAGACGACGTCCTGGGTCATCAGAAAGGACATGTTCCACCTGTAGTGGATCAACCCCCCTGGGCTGGGCTCAGCCAAGGCATCCTGGATGAAAACATCCTCCTTCTTCTCTCGTGCAAAGGCTCGACCAATCACTGTCCTATCTCTGACCCTGATGGGGTCCCAGGAACCATCTGATGGGCTCTTCAACCCCATGGAGGTCCGAACTAATCATCTCCCCATGTGTACCAATCCACTTGGTACATGTCCGTCAGGCATGGTCCTGCACATCAAAAACTTCTTCCTCCAAGGTCTCATTAGTCCTAGGGATCATAGCAGTGTCAATCATATTTCATCATTAATTTTATCAAATGTATGCATAAAACCCCTAACATATCATCCAATAGCTCAAAGACATTACAATGACCTACTATACAAAAATGAAGAAAAAGACAAAATACCCTATTGGGCCAGCATCCATAAGAAAAGGAAAGTTTCCAGATGATATCATCCAAGCCATGTAACCCGAGGTGGTGTGGTTCAAGGATGTCCAGACATAGTGAAAGACCGGGGTGATATTATCCATGGGTGTCTTTGTAGGAGGTGAGTTGTACCTATCATGGATGCAATTCTTTCCAAGCCCTTTATTGCCTTTAGTCTTTCTTTTATTTATTAATTTTCTTTCTTTTTATTTCAAGGTCTCACTAGAGGACACTGCCTTGGCGTGGTGACCAGAGCTGACAGTGTTACCCACAAGTACTTTCACAGAGATGATAAGGATGGCTCGTGATGAGACCCCCTTTCCCTTGGCCATGCAACCAAAGGTCACTGCCCTGGCGTGGTAACCAGATAATGGAAATGTCATACTGCTAGGTACCCATGAACATAATGGGCTATCTCATGATGAGACCCCCCATCCTCTTGGCTAGGTCTTGTTTTGTCATTTTTCTTCGGGTCCCTCTTGTTTCTTATTGAGAGGATTTTTATTGCCTTCTCGGGGATCCCTGGGCGAGGAATCTCTAGGTTTTATTTTTTATGTCTTTTATCTCTTACCAGCTACTTTTACCTCTTGGGCCTTTAGCCCCTTCTTCCCACAAGATAAGGTGTAACCCCACAGAAGTTCATCCTAATGTCTGGACCAGGGGAATGGGATAGATGAGTGGGAGATAAGATGTAAGAATGATGATATGATGGGAGTGGACGATGGCTCTTCAAAATCCCACCTGGTGGCTAACCGAAACCTATGGGTACAAGCTTGCTAGGGTACCCTGTCAATCCCCCCAACCTTGGTCAAGTGGGTTAATGTAAGATCCAAGCAGTCGTCAGAAATGAAAGAAATTTGATGCATATATCTGAAGGTTAGAATGATCAAATATGACACATACCATGATACCTGGACCAATTACCTCATGGAGCAAGAGTCTTCAACGATACAAGTCCAAGTCAAAGGTGATGGATGTTGTTGTTGTTGACAAAACAAGTCTGATGAAGAAGAAGAAATATGGGCCCTCCAGGACCATGCTCAAGTCAATTCTGCTCTCGGTACTCCATGTCTAGGACCTATGGGCCTCGAGACATGATCTCCTAGCTATCCCTAGAAATAGGGGATAACATCTGGCTCCAACTCGGGGACATGTGATCACCGTAGAGCGTATGACAACCTCAGCATCTCTGGCATAAACCTGCAGACCTGCTCACACTCGAAAAGGGCATCAGTAACAAAGGTGGGGTGGTATTTCCACCCCGCAAATATAATATATATATATATATATATCACTGAAATAAAACAATCAATATGCAAGTGAGGAAACAAACTAATATGAAATGAAAATGGTATAATACATGGAATAATGCCTACCTACCTTTACTTACTTGTGGAGTCATGTCCCACCACCTTGGTGGGGTTTGAGGAGGTGCCCGCTGATGGGTAATGGGCGCCTTCTTCCTTCCAAAGTGGAAAAATAATATGATTTATCAACTGATTCCATTTCGACTTTAAAAGGTCTGAGCCATGATTGCATACTTCCTTTCACATTAGTTGGCTCTCGTTTCTGAGTATCCCACATCCATACCAAATCTCCCTCCTTGTATTTTCTGATTTTGTGTTTGGTTGTTCCTTGAACAACCCTGGTGTATTGTACTGAGGGAGGTGGGTGGGCTTAGGCTGTAAAAACTTCTTGTTGGGATGGGTGGATTTGTACGTCATCTTCATCCTTTTTCCTTTTTAATATCTTCACTGTCCCAACTTCTTTGTTCTGAAATTCATCTAGGAGTTGTTGGTATTCTTCTTTCTTGGGCCATTCAATCTGGTCAAACTCCTCTTTTGTTGCAAAGGGCATATCTTCCAAAGAATATTCTTGAAGAGTTTGTATTACATCTTTCTTCGCTTTATCATCATTTATGGGAGGGACGATATCTTGTACATGATTTCCAGTTATTGGTACATTGAGTAAACATTCGGTCGTCCCATCTTTCAAAGGTAATCGCAAAAAGGTGAGGTCCATTTCAAGGGACCTGCCTATCATTGCACCAAACTTCCTAGACAACAACATCCCCCATACATCCAGGACATCAACCACTATAATATCTATGTGGACTGTCTTCTTGGGGAATTCTTTCAAGTGTACTTCAACATTTTCAACCACACCATGTGTGGGTATTGCTTTAGATTCAAACCCACACACATTTCTATAAGGCCTAGTGACCTTTAAACCCATCTGTTGCATGACTTTAAGAGACATCATGTTGGCACCATCACCTGTATCTAGCATGCAATTGTTAAGGTATTTGTTGTTCATTGTTAAAGTCATGAAGAAAGGGGGGTTTTCACCATACTGGACCTTGAAATGATCATCTTGCAACATAATTGGGGGGTCCATAGGTTCAATTGATCCTGAAAAGAAGGTATCAAAGCGTTCTTTAATAGATGGGATCTTGATTTCTTCTTTTAGGGGAACGTTCACATGCATCTTTGATAAGGCCCCTTCAAAGTCAAAATTAAGATCAACCTTACTAGTCTTAGATGTCTTGGGAGGAATAACCTCAAGAGATTCCAGCTGATCAGAGGTAGGTTGTTTCAGATTCTTTCTCCTGTATACTTGAACTTCCTACTTTTTTAGCTTTTCTCATGATTCCTGGTCCAAGTTGTTTATTATTGCCATCCTCGTTGCTCCTACTGCTTCCTTCAGGGCTTGTTGATGTTCTATATCTGTGATATTTGGATATTCTATATCCAAATTGTTGACTTGTTGTTGGCTAGAGTTATAAGGGCATTCATGTTCCCAATGTGCTTCACTGCATTCTAGGCACCAAAGGTTTTCATCAACGACATTGGTAGGGGCCAGAGTATTTGGGACTTCATTTTCATTCTTTGGCTTGTAGACTTGGTTCCCTTTATGGAATTTCCCTTTGAACGGAGGTTTAGGTGCCTGGATCTAGGATATTTTGAGTATAACGATCCGGCTCATCATTTCTTCTTGATTTTTTATGATGCCATCCACGGAAGTTTGCAACTTGCTGATACTGGTGCAAAGATCTGAAGTAGGTTCAGCATTGTGTACTACTTTCTGCTTGGTGTCTATTCTCCCCCTAGGGTTAGTAAAGGGCTCAATCTTGGATGAAAGGAGATTTCCTTCTATCTTAGTAGTGAGCTCTTGGGATTCTTGAATGGATTGGGGGTATTTGTCTCTAAGAAGATACCCTAGTTGGCCATTGAAAGATATGGTGTAAATATGAACAAGGTAATCCTCTTTCGGGTGATGGCTTGTGGGAATTCTTTGGAGTAATGCTTCGAATCTGGTGTGAAATGCCCAAATGGACTCATTCTCAAACTTGGCAAGGCCATTTAGTCGAGTGAGTAGCATGTTAGGGTCTTCTTTGATGCTCCATATTTTGAGAAAGATTTTTTCAAGCCTATCCATGGTCTTGATGCTTCCATCAGGAAGACTGAGATACCAATGTCTTGCAGCATCATAAAGGGTAGCAGAAAATAACTTAATGACCAAGTCTTCAGCATCATCACTGATGGGGTGAAGCTGAAATAATGCCCAAAAATTACCCATATGCTCTTCGGCACTGGTGGCATCAGTGTCGGTAAACTTAGGCAACCACTTTTCATATTTGGGTGGCATTTTCCTAGGGTAGCCTGGTATAGATGACATGTCTAGTGTCTTGAAAAGAGTAGATGCCCATTGTCTTTGATTGTTAACTGGGTTTGTAGTACCGGTCTGAGAGGTAGACATGTTTAAAGGAAGTCTCTTTCGAAAAAGTGACTTGACAACAGGTGAATTCAATGGAGGCTTCCTTCTGAAATATAAAGGAGGATTATTGAATCTCCTTTTGGTTTGTGGAGTCACCAGATAGTTTTCCTGAAACTATCAAAGAATAGGGGAAATAAAGTCTAGTGGAGTCACCAGGTAAGCCTGTAAGAGAAAGGTCTTTGAGGCAAGGCTTACCAAAAGATTTGTCGTTGAGGAAAATTGACTCAATGTTCCTCGGCAACGGCGCCAAAATGTTATCACACAGTTTGTAGCTTAGGTCAAAGGCTAAAGGATACAGACCAAACTGGCGTAACAGGAACCTTCCCCACCCAATGTCACCTCAATGGGGAGGTTCTTTCTATTTAGGGAGGTTAGCCCAGGGGAGACATCCCTGGCAACCTGGGGTTTTGAAGAGGCTAAGTTATAAAGTCAAAATCAAAGTTTCCCTCTCACAGGTTACCACCAAAGTCAGACAGTCCGACTAATCAGCCAATAAATAAGTGTATGCCCAAATGAAAACACCTTCCTGGAACAAGACAACAATAATTCAATATATATGCAGGCTATAACTCAATGGATTAGTAATTCAATGACTATCTGATGTCAATTAATAAGCAATGTAAAAAAAATAGATGCCAATGAAGTCAACATTTTATCAATTAGTTATGGAAAAAACATCAATTCATCAATAACTATCAAGATGATCAAGCTAACAATGTATCCAATCAACACATTACTCAATAAATGCTTCAAAACATCAATTAATTTCTTATATTCAACACTTGTTGCATCAAGATGAGATAACCAACTGTGACGTCAGCCTTAATTAGGTTAGTTTGTTAGTTAGGGTTTCAAAATTTAGAGTTTTGAGAGTGGTTTTGTACACTAAGACTTCAACGTTGGAGGCTAGAGATCAGTGACTTAGGGTATATGGAGTCAAACAAGGTAAGGGAACAAGGTCTTGAAAGGATTAAGACTTAAAGACAAGAGGGAAGGGTTCTAAAGTGTTGCAAAGGTAGAGCCTTAGAATCAAAACCCTAGGGGAAAGAGGCTCACTCCAGTATTGCTTAAGCAAGGCCTCGTGTTCTTTCCTCCTTCCTTAGGTCAACTTGGCAAAACGGCTAGAATTTAACTAAATGATGAGGTGAGAGAAAGTGTTGTAAAGACAAGGCTTTCAAACACTAGAATATGATGGCCCTAGGCGTAGATAACCTAGGCCTAGGACATCACCCTCTTTCAACCTATAAACTTCAACGCTAGCTTAAGGGAAGAAGAAAGATGAGTGTAGCAAAGGCTAGGCTCAACCCCTCTTCTTCAATGGCTAAAAAAAATCTCTCTAAGGAGACATGTAACAAGGACCTACTTGTGTGCTTGTTACCTAGGGTTTCAAATAAGAAAATTAATAAGCAAATGCAAGAAATTAAACCTACAACCATTCAATTAAGAAGTTTTGCAAGAAAATCACTTACATATCATGAAGAAAGCATGTGCAAACCCTAGTTGTAAACCTTCCTTGGAGAGAAATGCCAAAAGATGCCAAAAAATCCTTCCAATAACAAGTGTGCCTCACTTAGAAAGAAACAATACCCTAGGAGGGCACAAAAATCAGACCTCACAAGTGTGAGTGAGTTGTGTTATGTCAAAATGAGGGAAAAACATCCTCAATATATATAGTATCTCATGGCCTTTAATTAAATTATGTCATTAAAAATAGCTGACAAGGATAATAACCAAAAATCATATTGTTTTACATTTAACTATCAAATAAAACCCTAAATGAGAAATAAGCAAGATGTCAAGCCCTTTTGAGTGAGACATTGGCCCTTTTAGGGCAAAATACAACACTAGATGACAAACGTTGGCCCTCTCTGGGTCTCCAAACTCTGCCACACGTGCCAAAATTCTCTATCAAGGTGCCATACACTGGTGGTGATGTCATGGCTCCTAGATGACGTCCTGGGCCATCAGAAAGGACACGCTCCACCTATAGTGGTTCAACCCCCCTGGGTTGGGCTCRGCCAAGGCATCCTGGATGAAAACGTCCTCCTTTTTCTCTCGTGCAAAGGTTCGACCAATCACTGTCCTATCTCTGACCCTGATGGGGTCCCAACAACCATCTGATGGGCTCTTCAGCCCCATGGAGGTCTGAACTAATCATCTCCCCATGTGTACCGGTCCACTTGGTACATGTCCGTCGGGCATGGTCCTGCACATCAAAAACTTCTCCCTCCATGGGCTCATTAGTCCTAGGGATCATAGCAATGTCAATCATATTTCATCATTAATTTTATCAAATGCATGCATAAAACCCCTATCATATCATCCAATAGCTCAATGACATTACAATGACCTACTATACAAAGCTAAAGAAAAAGACAAAATTCTCTATTAGGCTAGCATCCATAAGAAAAGGAAAGTTTCTAGAGGATATCATCCAATCCATGTAACCCAAGGTGGTGTGGTTCAAGGATGTCCAGACATAGTGAAAGACCAGGGTGATATTATCCGTGGGTGCCTTTGTAGGAGGCGAGTTGTACCTATCATGAATGCAATTCTTTCCAAGCCTTTTATTGCCTTTACTCTTTCTTTTCTTTATTACTTTTTTTTCTTTTTATTTCAAGGTCTAACTAGAGGACACTTCCTTGGCGTGGTGACCAGAGCTGACAGTGTTACCCACAAGTACTTTCATAGAGATGATAAGGATGGCTCGTGATGAGACACCCTTTCCCTTGGCCATGCAACCAAAGGTCACTGCCCTGGCGTGGTAACCAGATAATGGAAATGTCATACTGCTAGGTACCCATGAACATAACGGGATGGCTCATGATGAGACCCCCCATCCTCTTGGCTAGGTCTTGTTTTTTCATTTTTCTTTGGGTCCCTCTTGTTTCTTATTGAGAGGATTTTTATTGCCTTCTTGGGGATCCCTAGGCGAGGCATCTCTAGGTTTTATTTTTTATGGCTTTTATCTCTTACCAGCTGCTTTTACCTCCCGGGCCTTTAGCCCCTTCTTCCCAGTAGGTAAGGTGTAACCCCACAGAAGTTCATCCTAATGTCCGGACCAAGGGAATGGGATAGATGAGTGGGAGATAATATGTAAGAATGATGATATGATGGGAGCAAACGATGGCTCTTAAAAATCCCCCCTGGTGGCTAACCGAAACCTATGGGTACAAGCTTGCTAGGGTACCCTGTCAATCCCCCCAACCTTGGTCAAGTGGGTTAATGTAAGATCCAAGCAGTCGTCAGAAATGAAATAAATTTGATGCATATATCTGAAGGTTAGAATGATCAAATATGACACATACCATGATACCTGGACCAATTACCTTATGGAGCAAGAGTCTTCTCCGATACAAGTCTAAGTCGAAGGTGATGGATGTTGCTGCTACTGATAGAACAAGTCTGAAGAAGAAGAAGAAAGATGGGCCCTCCAGGGCCATGCTTAGGTCAATTCTTCTCTCAGTACTCCATGTATAGGACCTGTGGGCCTCAAGACATGATCTCCCAGTTATCCCTAGAAATCGGGGATAGCATACCCAATGTCCAGGAATTGAAACTTACGATTCTAAAAGAAATGCATAACGTGACGTGTGTTGGACACCCTGGATATCATAAGACTGTGGCAGTAGTCAAAAGCCATTACTTTTGGCCAGGTATGAAGAGAGAGATCGTTGAATACATCGCCATATGTATGGAGTGCTAGAAATTTAAGGATGAGCATAGGCACCCAGCAGGGTTGCTGCAGCCTTTGCCCATTCCTAAGTGGAAATGGGAAGTGGTGACCATGGATTTTATTACAACATTGCCCAAAACAAGCAAGCAGCATGATTCGATCATGGTTTTGGTGGACAAGCTTACAAAAGATACCCATTTTATTCCACTGAAAACCACTCACAAGGCAGCAGATGTTTCTGACATCTTCTTAAAATAAGTGGCACGCTTGCACGAAATTCCTAAAATGATTGTCTCTGATAGCGACCCGAAATTCACCTCGAATTTATGGAAAGGACTGTTCAAAGGATTCTGAACAAATCTGAATTTTAGTACAGCATATCATCCCGAGTCTGATGGACAGACAGAGAGGGTGAACAGAGTAATAGAAGACATGTTGAGAATGTATGTGATGGACAAACCATCAAGATGGGAAGACTACCTGCATTTGGTAGAATTCGCCTACAATAATGGGTATCATGCATCGTTGAAGATGAGCCCATTTGAAGCACTTTATGGAAGAAAGTAAAACACTCCAGTGAGCTGGGATAATCCAGCTGACAGAGCAGTAGTTGGTCCAGAGTTGCTCAAGGAGATGGAGGACCAAATGATAAAAATTAAACAGAATTTGAAAGCTGCCCAGGACAGTTAGAAAAGTTATGATGATAAGAACAGAACACACCGAAAATTCAAAGTGGGTGATCATGTTTTCCTAAAAGTGAAAACTAACAGGAGTTCCTTGAAGCTGGGAAGTTGCGCCAAGTTGGCAGCAAGATTTTGTGGGCCATTTGAAGTCCTAGAAAGGATTGGGCCAGTTGCATATAAGCTTACATTACCTGCATGAAGATGTTATGCGGGCATAGTACCCACATCTTTTTGAAGATTTTGGAAACTTTGTTGATGGTGTGTGAAAGTTGCACTGAGGAGAGTGCAAAAAAATAAGGGAGGGGGGTTGTAATGTCCCCAAGGCCGAGCCCTATTGTAAATCATATTTGTGAAATGAATTGTAATTATGTTTTTATAGGCTGGTGAGCTAAGTTAATATAATTTGGTGGGTTTATGTGATTGTTAGGATAGAGAGCCTAAGTGTTGAAGGCCAAGAGCCTGATTTTGTACATGTATCTATGCACATTATTAATAAAAATATAAACATCACCGCATGCAGACCGACCACAATGAATGAGTTATGGGGGACTAAGATTCCATAGAGTGGGCAAGGGATTAGGGGATGGAAGGTGGGAAGAGGGGCTAAGTGTTGAGCCTAGGGGATTAAGTCCTTGGGAATAATATTTTAATATTATTCCAAAACTACCATGTGAAATATATGTTTTATCCTAAGTTCTTTTTGGAAGGACAAGCAACTTCCAAATGGCAGGAACGCATGCAGTTTCATGGGTGACAAGTGTCAACCCAAGAACATGTAGATAAAACTATTGAGTTGATACATGATGGGGGCTCCTCCACCATTTGACCCTCGACTGACTAGGCATGAACCCATCCGACCTATGGAAGAGCCCCATGCATCTTATGAACTGTACATCCCGTCTGACCCCTGCAGGAGACCTTGTGCCATTCTGAAACCGGGGGGGGGGGCGAAGCCTATGTGTTGATTTCAGGGATAGCCTATGTTGATTTCTGGAAAAGCTTATGCATCCTCTGTCTGAGTAGATCGAGCCTGTGTGTAGAGTCTTTGTCCCAAAGTCGTAACCGTGAGACCATCCTGTCATTGTTGAGCCTGTTTGGTAAGCCCGTGTCTGTTTTCCCCGTTGGTTGTTGGGTCCATGCAGTCCTAGACTACATGTGGCATGTTGGCCAGTTTGTACAACACTCTCTCCAAGTGAGAGAGGTGATTGAAGTTGGAAGAACAAGTTGCTTGGCCTGTGAGCGACTCTCCCCAGGTGAGAGAGTGCACAGAGGAAGGAGAGAACTCCTGGAAGGAACCCTGTAGTTCCCACAGAGCTCGAAGACTTCTGGTCCAATCTGTTGCTGAAACCTAAGGCAACGGAGGTTAGAAGCCGAAGGACTATATAGGTGACAGAGAAGGTGTATACTCCTGGGGTCGAATATGCATGTGGGGAAGGAGAGTCTGTGGGCAGTGAGTATGAGTGGTTCCTGGGAGAAAATTCCTTCCTTGTGACTGTGTGTTTTCCCTATAACCTCAGCCTAGCCTAGGATTCCTTGCCTTGGGGGTGGAGCTTAGTCCCAGCTCGGGGGTGACCCACTGCTGAGCTTGATGAGCAGTGTGGTCTAAGGCTGGGAGGTTCATGGAAGGCCTGCACCTGGTTGGTGGAATTACCATTGTTTCAAAGATAAGTACCAGATGATGTTTTAATTACTTTTCTGCATGTTTGTGTATTTATATTTATCGTGTATTATGTTGTGCATATGAATTAATGATAAATCCATTGATTATTTATAATAGCAGTAATTCTTATGGTTACTCTGAGTTTAAATGTGTTTCATTTGCTTAAATGCATGTCTTATATATAGAATTAAGTATGAGATTGTTATTCCACGTAGTAATGTTGGACGGACCATAGGGTTGATGGTCAGGAACATTACAGTTTGGTATCAAAGCCAAGGTTTCGACGTTGAGCCTAGATGGGCCAGTTGAGTGGTCTTTGGACCGAGGATTTGAAGAGAAATTGTGTATGGAGGACCAATTTAAGACCTTTGAATGCTCTTGAGTGTCAAGGAGTTACTTGACCGTGTTACCAAGCTCAAGAGGTGTAGCGGTGTTATGAAACCATAACCAGGGTGGCATCTGGCCACAGGGAGAGAGGACTCCACACCAGAAGTGTTGGAGCCTTAGGATCTATTTGGGAGGGAAGGCAAACCCTTGTGACCATCAGACCTAGAAAACGTGCACAGGGTTTAAAAACCCTTTGGAGTTGCACAGGAACGCAGAAATCGCGATACGCGAAATTTTGAAACGATCTACACCGTAGATCGTAAGTGACCATCGAATCAAGTAGAAGAATAGACTGTAATTTCAGAATTTCGGCAAACGAAAGTTCGATATGTCGGGATGCATGAACTCCCGATGCCAAAACCCTAAAACACCGAAAAGATCTACGCCGTAGATCAGAGAGAAGTCTAACCGTTGGATTGCCTTGGAATGGACGTGGACACATGGGTGTGCACCACGTGCCAGTGAGTCGAGAAGAAAAGAGAGAATGGTGGGGCCCGATGACGTCGCCGAAGGTGACGTGAACCTTCCTGAATGTGCCATACGCCACCATGATTAAGGGCAACATCTGTACTGTGGGCCCGGAGAGTAAAGTAAATCGGAATTTCAAAATTCAGGAGTTGGAGTGACAAAGGGTTGAGAGTCTCATGGACCGAGACCCTAAATCCAGAAGTCCTGAAACCAATTGTGAAAGACTCATGGACCAAAACCCCGAAACCTGAAGTCTCGAAGTCCCAAAATTTGCAGAGCCGTCAAAGCTCAAAAAACTTTATGAAGTCAAAACGTTTTCTCACTCATGTTGGTTTATGAATATTATGATTTTGTTAAAGGATAAGGCCTGGAAAACTTTGGTTGACTACACATTGTGTGTGCAGAGTTCAACTAGTGTTAGGACAGCCGACTATACAAATGGAAGAGGTACAGATTGCCTCTGAAACAAAGGACAAAAGGGTAGGAAGGGATATCAACTTGGGAATCGAAGGATCAAACTCTAATGGGCACGGAGAAGAGATGGATAAGGAAGGACATATGATGAAACTCATTGAAAGATTGCAGAAAGATGCCCATGCTCACCAAGATGATAGCCGAAAGCTCATGAGGGTCAGGGATAAATAGGGTGAATTCAACTTAAAGATGTTGAAGAGCCTGGAACAAATAGAAAGGAAATTGGAGAAGAGGAGTGTCTCAAGTAAGACAGAGAGTCGCAGAACCCCTGAGAGGAAAAGAAGATCAAGAAGTGTCAGGACCCCTAAGAGGAGAAGAAGATCGAGGAGTGGTAACAGACATCATCATCGCTCCCCAAAGCATTCTGGTAAGGAAGAACATAGTAGTTCAAGCCCATCTCCTACCAGAAAGCACAGGAGATCTGGGATGGATGAATTGAAAGGGGAGATGAATAATATTAAGCCTCCCACATTTGATGGAGAACATAAGAAGGAGGAAGATGTCAAAACATGGTTGCTTGGCATGAGTAAATATTTCCAAATGAAGAATTATTCCCCTCATGCAGAAGGAAGAATTGTGATGTATCAATTTAAAGGAAAAGCATCCATGTGGTGGGATCAGTTTGTGCAGGTGCAGCACATTAGGGAGAAAGATATCACTTGGAAGGAGTTCAAGAGGTATTTCGAGAAGAAATACCTGAGTAAAAGATATTATGACAAAAAGATGACGAGTTCTTCGAACTCAAGATAGGCAGCATGACCATTGATGAATATGAACGAAGTTTCTTGGAACTACTGAAGTATGTTCCATTCATCAAAGATGAGGCTGTAAAGATTCATAGGTATATGAGTGGACTGCCACCTGCCATTGGTGACAACATTTAGTATGATGATCCTAATACTATGGAAGAAACAATAAGAAGGGCTAAATGCTTATATGAATAGTAGAGAGAAAATCCTACCTTTCGGAAGGCTTGGGATGACCAGAGGAAGTTTAAGAAGGAACAGAGGCAGAAGGGAAACAAACCTCCCTTTTTCAGAAATAATCCTCAAGGACATCCATCATTTAGAGA
Organism: Picea engelmannii; assembly: GCA_009831015.1. Lineage (NCBI taxonomy): Eukaryota > Viridiplantae > Streptophyta > Pinopsida > Pinales > Pinaceae > Picea > Picea engelmannii. Next base: position 565,727 of record ML780018.1, on the reverse strand, counting down.
GCCGAGAATTCTTGAAGTGGGGGAACAAAGGCAGAGACAAATGCCCATTCAGTGTTGGGGCTATAAAGGGAACCACAAGTACAGGGATTCTCCCCATAAAAATGGAAAAGAAAGAGTTGTCCATATTGTTCAACAAGATGAAATAGTGGAGGACATGGGCAGTAGAATTCCAAGGATCTACACAGCCCTGGACAACAAACACGTTGAATTTCAATCACACATGATTGAAGTGGAAGGTATGGTTGACAACCAGCCATTTATTATTTTAATCGATTCATGGGCTAGCCATAGTTATATAGATCCTAGGGTGTTGGAAAGTTTTCATTTATCAAGAAGCAAACATGAAAAGTCTTGGTTAGTGAAGCTAGCTACAGGAACCAAGAGGAAGGTCATTGAGTTGATTAAATCATGTTCTGTAGACATGAATGGATTGAGCACAAAGGCTGAATTGAATATTCTACCTTTAGGTTCTTACAAATGCTTAATTGGGATGGACTAGTTGGACCAGCACCATGCCCTTCTGGACTGTCGTAACAAGAGGTTTACATGCCTGGATGAGGAGGGAAATCAGAAAACAATCCTAGGAGTTCCTAGAGCTGTGGTTGTTAGAGAAATCTTAGCCATGCAGTTGAACAAGTGCTACAGAAAAGTTTGTCAATTATTTGCAGCCCATGTGGAGGAAGCATCCAGAGATGAAGTCTCAAATATTGGGGACCATGAGGTACTCACAAAGTTCAAGGACATATTTCAGGAGGTACCTGGACTACCTCCGAACATAGATATCGATTTTTCTATAAATTTGATGCCTGAAGCAACTCCAGTTTCAAACTATCCTTATAGAATGAGTACGCCAGAGCTGAATGAGTTGCAATTACAGCTTGAAGAGTTCTTGAAGAAGGGGTACATTTTCCCCACTGTGTCACCTTGGGGTTCCCCGGTCCTAGTCGTGAAGAAGAAGGATCGGACATTGACGCTGTGTATTGATTTCTGGCAGTTGAACAAGGTAACTGTCAAGAACAAGTATCCTCTACCGAGGATCGATGATCTTTTCGATCAATTGAAGGGTGCGAAAATATTTTCGAAGATAGATCTCATATCAAGTTATCACCAGGTAAGAATAAAGGATGAGGACATCAGCAAGACCTCCTTTAGAACAAGGTACAGTCATTATGAGTTCACAGTGGTATCGTTTGGACTGTCAAACACACCTGTTGTTTTTATGTGCTTGATGAATGGTGTATTCAAGGACTCTTCAGACAAGTTTGTCATAGTCTTCCTGGATGACATCTTGGTGTATTCCAAGTCAGAGGAAGAGCATGAACAACACCTGAGATTGGTGCTACAAGTTTTGAGAGGACACCAACTGTATGCCAAATTGAGCAAATGGTCATTTTACCAAAGGCAGATCCATTACTTGGGGCACATTATCTTAGAAGAAGGGATCGTCGTGGATCCTAAGAAAGTTGAGGCCATCAGAGAATGGTCAGCGCCAAGGAATGTGGCAGAAGTTAGATCCTTTATGGGTCTAGTAGGCTATTACAGAAGGTTTATTGCAGGGTTCTGAAAGATAGCTCACCCTATCACTTCCTTGCAAAGGAAGGAGAAAAAGTTTTAGTGGACTGAAGAGTGTGAGAAGAGTTTCCAGCGATTGAAGCAGCTGTTAACCAGCTCTCCAATCTTGAGGATTCTATATCCAAATATGGATTTTGTGGTGTGCACAAATGTGTGTAAGGAAGGGTTGGGAGGAGTTCTCAGCCATAATGGATTTGTAATCTGTTATGAGTCCAGGAAGATGAAAGAGCATGAAAAGAATTATGCCACTCACGATTTGGAGCTAGCAGCAATCGCCCACGCTCGAAGGAAATGGAGACATTACCTCATGGGAAGGAGATTCGAATTGAGAACAGACCACAACGATCTGAAATATTTGTTTGATCAGTCAACTTTAAATGCTAGACAAAGTAGGTGGCTGGAGTTTCTGTGTGAATACGACTTTGATAACAAGCATATCAAGGGAAAGGAAAACAAGGTGGTTGATGCACTCAACAGAAAAGTGCATGAATTACATGCTACAACCATTAGCATGTACAGGACTGATATCAAGGGTAGAATTTTGGAAGCTAGAAATGTTGATTTGCAGTACAGAGACTTAGTAGTAAAGCTACAGCAGTGTGAGAGACCACAAAAAAAGGAAAGTTACACCTTGGAAGTTGATGGATTACTCCTGTATAAAGACAGAGTGTATATACCCAATGTCTAGGAATTGAAACTTGCGATTCTAAAAGAAATGCATAACGTGATATATGTTGGACACCCTGGATATCAGAAGACTATGGAAGTAGTCAAAAGCCATTACTTTTGGTTGGGTATGAAGAGAGAGATCACTGAATACATCACCAGATCTATGGAGTGCCAGAAATTCAAAGTTGAGCATAGGCACCCAACAGGGTTGTTGCAGCCTTTGCCCATTCCTGAGTAGAAATGGGAAGTGGTGACCATGGATTTTATTACAGGATTGCCAAGAACAAGAAAGAAGTATGATTCAATCATGGTTGTGGTGGACAATCTTACAAAAGCTGCCCATTTTATTCCACTGAAAACCACTCACAAGGAAGCAGATGTTGTTGACATCTTCTTAAAAGAAATGGCACTCTTGCACGGAATTCCTAAAACGATTGTGTCTGATAGGGACCCGAAATTCACCACGAATTTCTGGAAAGGACTATTCAAAGGATTTAGAACGAATCTGAATTTTAGTACAGCATATCATCCCGAGTCTGATGGATAGACAGAGAGGGTAAACAAAGTAATAGAAGACATGTTGAGAATGTATTTGATGGACAAACCATCAAGATGGGAAGACTACCTGCATTTGGTAGAATTCGCCTACAATAATGGGTATCATGCATCGTTGAAGATGAGCCCATTTGAAGCACTTTATGGATGAAAGTGCAACACTCTAGTGAGTTGGGATAATCCAGCTGACAGATTAGTAGTTGGGATAGATTTGCTCAAGGAGATGGAGGACCAAATGATAAAAATTAAACAGAAATTGAAAGCTACCCAAGACAGGCAGAAAAGTTATGCTGATAAGAACATAACCCATCGAGAATTCAAAGTGGGTGATCATGTTTTCCTGAAAGTGAAAACTAACAAGAGTTCCCTAAAGCTGGGAAGTTGCGCCAAGTTGGCAGTAAGATTTTGTGGGCCATTTGAAATCCTGGAAAGGATTGGGCCAGTTGCATATAATCTTGCATTACCTGCATCTATGACTGTACATAATGTCTTTCATGTTTCATTGCTTAAGAAATATATACTTGATGCTAATCATGTTATCGACTGGAATGTGATTCAGGTGGAACCAGAAGGTGTCCTGCAAGTGCATCATGCACGCATATTGGACAGGAAAAACAAATAGCTCCGGAATCGAGCTATAGGGCTTGTAAAGGTCCAGTGGACTTGGTACGGTCCTGAGGACGTGACATGGGAGCATGAAGATGTTATGCGAGCAGAGTACCCGCATATTTTTTAAGATTTTGGAAATCTTGTTGATGTTGTGTGAAAGTTGCACTGAGGACAATACAAAAAAATAAGGGAGGGGGATTGTAATGTCCCCAAGGCCGAGCCCTGTTGTAAATCATATTTGTGAAATGAATTGTAATTATGTTTCTATAGGCTGGTGAGCCAAGTTAATATAAGTTGGTGGGCTTATGTGATTGTTAGGCCAGAGAGTCTAAGTGTTGAAGGCCAAGAGCCTGATTTTGTACATGTATCTATGCACGTTATTAATAAAAATATAAACATTGCCGCATGTAGACCGACCACGATGAATGAGTGATGGGGGACTAAGCTTCCACAGAGTGGGAAAGGGATTAGGGGCTGGAAGGTGGGAAGAGGGGCTAAGTGTTGAGCCTAGGGGCTTAAGTCCTTGGGAATAATATTTTAATAATATTCCAAAAAGTCCATGTGAAATATATGTTTTATCCTAAGTTATTTTTGGAAGGACAAGCAACTTCCAAATCGAAGGAATGCATGCTGAAGGAACACATGCAGTTTCATGGGTGACAAGTGTCAACCCAAGAACATGCAGATAAAACTGCTGAGTTGAGCCGTGATGGGGGCTCCTCCACCATTCGACCCTCGACTGCCTGGGTGTGAACCTGTCTGACCTATGGAAGAGACCCATGCATCTTCTAAACCATACGTCCTGTCTGACCCCTGCAAGAGACCTCGTGCCATTATGAAACCGAGGGGGGTGAATTCTGTGTGTTGATTTCGGGGATAGGCTGTGTTGATTTCTAGAAAAGCCGATGCATCCTCTGTCTGAGCAGATCGATTCTGTGTGTGGAGTCTCTGTCCCAAAGCTGTAACCATGAGACCATCCTGTCATTGTTGATATTGTTTGGTAAGCCCGTGTCTGTTTTCCCCATTGGTTGTTTTGGCCATGCAGCGCTGGACTGCGTGTGGCTTGTTGGCCAGTTTGTACAACACTCTCTCTAGGTGAGAGAGGTGATTGATGTTGGAAGAACAATTTGCTTGGCCTGTGAGTGACTCTCCCCAGGTGAGAGAGTGCACAGAGGAAGGAGAAAACTCCTGGAAGGAACTATGTAGCTGCCACAGAGCTCGGAGACATCCGATCCAGTCTGTTGTTGAAACCCAAGGCAAGGGAGGTTAGTAGCCAAAGGACTATCTAGGTGACAGAGAAGGTGTATACTCCTGAGGTGGAAAAGGCATGTGGGTAAGAAGAGTTTGTGGTAAGTGAGTATGAGTGGTTCCTGGGAGAAAATTCATTCCTTGTGACTGTGTGTTTTCCCTGTAATCTCAGCCTAGCCTAGGATTTCTTTCCTTGGGGGTGGAGCTTAGTCCCAGCTCGGGGGTGACCCACTGTTGAGCTTGATGAGCAGTGTGGTCTAAAGATGGGAGGTTCGTGGAAGGCCTGCACCTGGTTGGTGGAATTACCACCGTTTCAAAGATAAGTACTAGATGATGTTTTAATTACTTTTCTGCATGTCTGTGTATTTATATTTATCATGTATTATGTTGTGCATACGAATTAATTTTAAATCCATTGATTATTTATAATAGCAGTAATTTTTATGGTTACTCTGAGTTTAAATGTGTTTCATTTGCTTAAATGCATGTCTTATATATAGAATTAAGTATGAGATTGTTATTCCATGTAGTAATGTTGGCCCGACAATAGGGTTGATGGTCAGGAATGTTACACTTCTCCTTCGAGGGATCTAGTGCAACTAACCCAGAATATCCATGCTGGAACTCTCAGGACTCTTAGTTGTGAACAAATCTGGACACAGGCCAACGCGCCTCATACATGTAGGCCTCAATTCATGGTTGGATTACACCAGCGACCTCTACAGCCAATGATACCATGGTTTCTCTTCATCAGTTTGTTTTCCTCTCCCCAAGCTAAGACACGAATGAGGAAGGATGAACGAGTAATGGAAATGAATGAATTGAGATCTCCACCGAAGGTTTGAAACAGTGAAAAATCAGTGAATGAATGTGTGAGGGAAAGAATGGAATGACAGAATAAGTGAATGAGAAAACCAGCCAACTGACCAAGGATGGGTTTAAGTATTTTCGTGGGGAATCAATAACCTCCTAGCCTCCCCCAAGAATCTCATGTAATTATTCCACTCCCTTAGACAAAAGGATAATTAAAATAGGAAAATAAACATTTATCCCCTCAAGCCCCCTCTCTTGTGGAATCATAGCTCCCTATAACTCTAGTCCTTGTTTGTCTAGCAACCAGCGATGTATTGATTATTAATAATGATAAAAACATTACATTTCTTGGGCATACTGGCCTTCTAGTAATTGTTTGGACACTCTGGCCTCTCATCATTGTAACAATACATTATTTAAAATGGGGGCTCAAAACCTAGGGTGTTACATCCCCTCCCCCTTATTTTGGAACTATCCTCAGTGCATATACAAAATAGAGATCAAAATCTCAAAATTTATTCAAAACTTTGTGGGTACTCTACCCGAATGGAATCTTCATGCTCCCAGGTAGCATCTTCAGGACCGTAGCAGGTCCATTGAAATTTTACCAGCTCTATAACTCAATTCTTGAGAATTTTGACCTTTATGTCCAATACCCGCACTGGCTGAACCTAAAATTCTCCCTCTGTCTCTACCTGAATTAGATTCCAATAAATAACATGGTTAAGATCATGTACATATTTCTTTAGTAAAGAGACATGAAATACATTATGAATAGTCATGGAAGAAGGCAATGCAATAATGTATGCAACTGGCCCTATTATGTCCAATATTTCAAATGGACCACAGAATCTGGTTGCTAGCTTTGTACAACTACCCAATTTCTAGGAGCTTTTCTTGGGTTTCACTTTCAAAAGTACATGCTACCCTACTTTAAATTCTCAAGTTGTCCCGTTCTTATCTGCATAGACTTTCTGTTTATCCTGAGTTGCCTTTAAATTCTTCTTGATCTTAACCATCTAGTCTTCCATATCCTTGAGCAACTCTGGCCCAAGTACCACTCTATCAGCTGGGTTGTCCCATCTCACTAGAGTATTGCATTTCCTACCATACAAAGCTTCAAATGGGCTCATTATCAATGAAGCTTGATACCCATTATTATATGAAAATTCAACCAACTGTAAGTAATATTCCCACTTAGATGGCTTATCCATCACATACATTCTCAGCATATCTTCAATTACTCGGTTGACCCTCTCTGTTTCCCCATCTGACTGTGGATGGTATGTTGTGCTAAATTTTAGATTTGTACCAAATCCTTTAAACAATCCCCTCCAGAAATTGGAGGTAAACTTTGTATCTGTGTCTGAGACAATTGTCCTAAGTATCCCATGCAACCTAACAATCTTCCTCATGTAAATTTATTCAATATTAGCCGATGTATGTGTTGTTTTTACGGGAACAAAATGAGTTTCCTTTGTTAATTTTGTCAACCACCACCATGATTGAATCATGTTGCCTTGTTGTCCTAGGCAATTTAGTTATGAAATCAATGGTTATCACTTCCCATTTATTCTTTTGGATTGGTAATGGTTGCAGCAAACCTGTTGGGTGCCTATGCTTAGCCTTCACCTTCTGACATTCCATACATTGAGTGATGTAATCAACAACATCATTTTTCATTCCCGGCCAAAATAATTCGTTTCTTATTGTTGTAATCGTTTTTTGGTAACCGGGATGTCCATCATAAGGAACATCATGAATTTCCTTCAATGCCACATTCCCCAGTTCTCCGGAACTAGGAACATAGATTCTATTCTTATGCATAAGTAATCCATATTCCTTTATCTCATACTCCTTTATTTTATGTTGTAGATATCCTTGTTGTAAGCTTTTCTTTACCTATAGGTAATGATGATCTGTAACAAGATCATCTAAAATTATACTCTTCAAGTCTGACTGATGCATATTGACAGTAGTAGCATGCAGGAGATGCATTCTTCTGCTAATTGCATCGGCAACTTTATTCTCTTTTCCTTTGAGATGCTTGATATCGAGGTCATATTCACTTAAAATTCTAGCCATCTTGTTTGCCTGGCATTCAAGGTTGGTTGTTCAAAAAGACACTTCAGGCCAATGTGGTCTGTCCTTAATTCAAATTTCTTCCCCATGAGATAATGCCTCCACATCTTCAAGGCATGGATAATGGTGGCAAGCTCCAAGTCATGTGTGTCATAGTTCTTCTCATGCTCCTTAATTTTTCCGGACTCATAACCAATGACATGTTCATTTTGCACGAGGAATCCCCCAAGTCCTTCCTTACATGCATTTGTACATACCACAAAACTCTCATTTGGGTCAACAATCTTTAACACAGGTGAACTAGTAAGTAATTCCTTCAACATATTAAAATTCTCTTCACACTTAGGTGTCCATTCAAATTGAGTTCCCTTATTTTTTAAAGAAGTGATGGGATAAGAAATCTTAGAGAACCCTACTATGAACCTCTTGTAGTAACCAGCTAATCTCATAAAAGATCTGAGTTCTGACACATTTCTGGGTGTTGGCCATCCCCTAATGGATTCAATCTTCTCTGGATCTACTGGTATGCCTTTCTCTGAAATACTGTGTCCCAAGTAATGGATCTTCTTTTGATAAAAATAACACTTACGCAACTTGGCATACAATTGATGTTCTCTCAGCACTTGCAATACCAGCCTTAAGTGATGTTCATGCTCCTCTTCAGACTTGGAATAGACAAGTATGTCATCTAAGAATACTATGACAAACTTATCCAAATAATTTCTGAATATTCCATTCATTAAGAACATAAAGATAGTTGGTGCATTGGTCAGTCCAAATGGTACCACTAAAAATTCATAATGCCCATACCTAGTTCTAAATGTTGTCTTATGAATGTCTTCTTCCTTGATATTTACCTGATGGTATCCTGACCTTGGGTCAATCTTTGAAAATATCTTTGCTCCTCTTAGTTGATCAAAGAGGTCATCAATTCTAGGTAGAGGATACTTGTTATTTATAGTATACTTATTCAATTGTCGAAAGTCAATACACAGCCTCAAGGTTCCATCCTTCATTTTGAAAAAAAGTGTTGATGTTACCCAAGGTGAAACACTTGGACGTATGTACCCTTTCTTTAACAATTCCTCCAACTGCATTAGTAATTCTTTTAATTCTGGTGTTCTCATTCTGTAAGTTTATTTTGACACCGAGGCAACTCCTGCCACTAAATCAATTGATAAATCTATCTCCCTTCTTGGTGGAAACCCTGGTATTTCTTGGAATACATCTTCAAATTCCTGTCGTACAGAGAAATCTTCAAGTCTTGGTCCCTTCATATTTTCTATCTCTTCCACATGAGCTATATACAATTGAAATCCTTTTCTAAAACATATCTTCAGCTATAAGGCTTAAATATCTCTTATAGAGATGGTTCTTGGAACTCCTTTCACAGTGATTTGTTTTCCATCTCCATCAAGACAGGTAAATTTCTTGCTATGACAATCTAGGACAACATGATGCTTTTCCAACCAATACATTCCAATTATAATATCATAAGACCCCAAGGGTATGATATTCAGATCAACACTAGTATTAGCACCATTAAGACTTATGGAACAAGTTCTGACCATATCATGGATTCTCCTTTTGGTTCCAGTGGCTAACTGAATCAAACTTGATTTTCCAAGCTTACTTTTCTCCAAATGTAATCTATCCACTCTTTTAGGATCAATGTAACAATGACTTTCTCTTGAATCAATTAAAATAGAAACAGGCTCATTTATGATCTTACCTTCCACCTCGATCATATTGGATTGGTATTCCTCTTGTCGGTCATCTAAGGCTGCATAAATCCTTCACATATCTTCGACTGTTGTAGCCTATTGGACGTTGTGCATAGTATTTACTCTATCCTTTTTGTGTGGCCAATCCTTGTATAGGTGATCTTCCTTACATCCCCAACATTGGATTGGTGGTATTCCCCTTTTTCCCAAGGCCTCTTCTTTCTTGGACTCGCCCTTAGCATATTGATATTGATGATTTATATTAGGCTCATTCCTATTGAAGGGAGGTTTGAATCCTTTCCTCCTCTGATCAGAATTATCCTTCTTCTTATCCTTCCAAGATTTCTGTAGGGATTCTCTTCCCTGTCCTTGCTCATATAGGTATTTATACTTCCTGATGGCCTCAGTCAAGGTCTTGGGCTCATCATACCTAATATTTTCTTTATAAAAGAATGGTATTCCACTTATAAATCGTTGTATTTTCACCTTCTCATAATCAATGAACCTAACATACTTTAACAACCCTAAGACATTCTTCTCATATTCTGCCATAGTCATGCTTCCCAGCATGAGTTCAAAGAACTCCTGCATTTTCTTGTCATAGAAATGCTCTGAGAGGTACTCCTTCTGGAAGTACTTCTTGAACTGCTTCCAATTGATCCTACTCTCATTAATATGTTCCACTTGCTTTAGTTGGTCCCACCACATTGAATTTTTCCCATGTAAATGGTAGGTGGAAATCCTGGCTTCTAGGTTTGATGAATAGTTATGAAATTGAAAATACCTCTTGAGTCCAAGCAAATGCCTCGACATCATCTTCCCTTTCTTTTTCACCATCAAAGGAGGGTGGGTTAAGCTTCCTCGGCTCTACTTTCAAACTGTCCACTTCTCGTCTCCTTCTTTGGTGCCTAACAGAAGACACCTTTGGACTACTTTATGGAATCTTTCGAAGCATAAAACTTTCTTGTTGGGTAAGGAGGTGAGTGGTGTCTATGATTTCTACTATCACTTCTCGAATAACCATCTCTTCCACGATCATCTCTTCTTTCATGATACCTACCTTCTTCCTCTTGTTTTGAGTTTGATCCCCTCTTCATTTGCCTCTGCAACTAATTTAAGATCTGTAGCACTCGAGCATTTATCTAAATTTTCTCTCTCATCAGCCTTTCATTGTCTACCTTGTAGCTTTTCACTTCTATTTTTAGGGTTCTTACAGTTTCTATTAATTTTTCCTGCTCTCCTCTTCCCTTGCGTCCATTGGAATTTGTCTTTGCATTACCAACTCTGGTATTCTAGCCTTCAGCCTCTCTTTCATAGTTGGAGGCTTCCTTGCCTTCTCCCATCTCTCAGATATTCATTCCAAGCTGATATGTTCAAATCTCTTACTTCTGCAAAATGTGCAAGTGACCATTTTTTTAGGATTATGCATATAAAGAAACTTGCCAAATACTGCTACAAGTCCTTTTTTTTTCTTTTTTTTTTCTTCTTAGTTCATGAAGAGTATATCCCCATTCTCCACAAAATTTGAAGCATTAATGTAATAGCTAGGAAAAAGCGTACTTACATTTATGTCTTGGAGATATGAACAGATCTGGAGAGATTACTCTCATCTGCCAGATGTATTAGGAATTTAAGTCTGTTAATGTAAAGTAGGTAGATATGAATGTTAGATTAGAAAGTTTTAAAAGCATAGGAGGGAAAACGGATATAGACACCCTCATCCTTGTATTATTGTATCTTTTGATGATCATTCAAAATTCATAAGTTGTAGAGTTGTAGCAGAGAGTTGTAGAGAAGAACCCATGTATAGGAGCACTTGAGTTAATATATGAAGATTTGACTCAATTTTCATGGTATTATGATGCTTACTATTTACACTTGTTGAATGGTATGTTTACAGTTGCTTTGTTTCTATGTATGCATTTGTTCCAATGCTATGTTATGTGTATGATTTCATGTTGAGTGTATGAAGTCTGAGAGAGAAGAATAATGAGTTTCAATTGTTTCTCTTCCTGAAGATTCCTGTAAGGAGTGTAGTGAATGTCCACAAGGTGTGTGTTGACGAGGATCTGAGTTTCATATCAGAAAGCTCAGGAGAGATATCGTTGTTTTCATACCAGCTAAAGTGCAGGTGGAGCATAGAGTCGTGCAAGGTGTGTGCAGGCTAGTTGAAGCCTTGGATTTTATAAATCTAGAAGGAAGGTTGAAGGACCATTGTTGCAAGGAGTGCACAGGGTCGAAGATCCAAATAACCAGAGGTTATTTGAAGGTTTTCCGTAAGGAGTGGGAGCAGAGATCATTTTGGAAGCTTGAGTTTATAAGTGAAAGCTCAGGAGGGATTTAACCTTTGAAGCGTTCAAAGGGAGACGGAGGCTGAAGTCGTCTCATAGAAGTCAAGTTCAGGAGGGAGAACACCGATTTGTTTGGACATGAGTCATTGAGGAGTGCATATGGTGGTCAGAATTCTCTGTGGATAGCTCGTGAAATCGCAAAGACCGTAGGATCCAGAGGAGCTACGAGGTGGTTAGGAGCTGGACGAATCTGCCACCCTGACATCAAGAATAAATGTCGATCGTTGATCATGGTCTGTCTGAGTCGTCAGATCATTTCAGGAATTTGAGACCCGTAAGTCTGGAGTGCAGGCCAAAACCCTTGGTCATTCAAGCTCCTAGTTCACGAAAGAGATTATCAGCAGTGGAATTTTGGAATTTTGGTATTTCAGAGTTCGACATACCGAAAATTTTGTTGACAAAGGATTGGGACCCTTGGCATTGAAACCCCTGAAGTCATGAAACGTGACGTGCCTTTAGTGAGAAACATCGGCATTTCGGTATTTCGAGGTTCGACATTTTGGAAACCCTGATGACAAGGAGCCAGGGTACCTTGCACTGAAAACCCCGAAGTCACGAAATGCGAAGTGTCTTTGGAATGGAATCCTGGCATTTCGGCATTTTGGGGTCCAAGAAGTAGAGGAGATAAGTGATTTTTGACACCGAGAGTTTCAAACCCCCGATACGTGAAATCCCGAAAAAGGGTCGCTATTTCAAAATTCGGGAATTGGTGCGGCAAGTGAGTTGGGATCGAGAATCGTGAACTCCCGGTACGTGGAGTCCCAAAAAAAAAAACATCGATCGCGCATTCCATGGGACGTTGAGCCCATTTTAGCATTCCGACATTTCAGAATTCAGGGAATCATAAGGCAAGAGGAACGGTTGTTGGATGTTCGCTTGAAGTCCCGAAAGTCGAAACAAGTGGGTGAAAAGTGGCATGTGTTCTTCACGTGGAGGAGTCAATCTTCGTTGATGTTTCAGATTTCGGTGATTGTAAAGGCTATGTCATAACGTCGACAACCTCCAACTCGTGAAACCCAAAATCTTTCGAGGCTTAAACAAAAAGGGTTTTAATTAACCCTTCACGTGATTTGGAAAAGATCCTGAGCAGATCTCGGACTAAGGGTCGGGGGTCTATGTCAAAGTGGTATCAGAGCACATAATAGATTCTTTTCTTTCTGTAGCAGAGAGAAAAGAGAAAAAAAAATTCAGCCATGCCGCCGAGAAGAATAGATAGGCCAATGCCTGATCCAGCAATGGAAAGAGAAATACGTGAGTTACGTGCCAGACTTGATGCTATGGAGACAGCACAAAGGTGCACAGTCAACATTGGGGATATCAACGAGGCTTAAAGTGAAAATTAAGCTAGAAACGAAGAAGAAGAAGTTGCAGTCAAAGATGCTGCAGACGAACGCCTATAAAGGGTTGTTGCAAGGATAGGTGCCAGAGAAAAAATGGAGATTCCCATGTATGAGGGAAATTTGGATGTTGAAGAGCTTCTAGACTGGATTAGAGCTCTAGAAAAATACTTCGACTATGAGGATGTCGAGGAAGCTAAGAAAGTCAAACATGTCGTTACTAGACTTAAAGGGCATGCAACACTGTGGTGGGATGAACTGGAGGCTAACAGACGCTGCAAAGGCAAGCGTAAAATAAAAAGCTGGGATAGAATGGTTGCAAAGATGAAATCCAAATTTATACCCAAGGATTATCAAATCACTCTGTTTCGGAGGATGCAAAATTTGAGACAGAAGCTGATGTCAGTGAAGGAATACAATGAAGAATTCTACAAGATAAACATCAGAGCAGGTCATCGAGAAAGTGATAATGAAAAGGTTTCCAGGTACATGAATGGTCTGCGATATGACATTCAAGATGAGATGAGCATGATGACCATTCAAAATGTGGAAGATGCTTATCAGATAGCTCTAAAAGCTGAAGAGAAGTTGAGCCAGAAACAAGGTCAAAGAGGCCGAGGCATAAGTCAAGACAGATGCAAAACAATTGCCCAAGACAAAACTCAGAAACCTAAAGAAGAGGGAAAGAAACCTCAATTTCAACCTGAGAAAGGAGGAAGCTCACAGGGAAGGCAGTATGCTGATAGAAATACTTTTCCTCGAGCCAGAGGAAGAGGAAGAGGCAGAGGAGGTGAAGTGAAATGCTTTGTCTGTGGAAAAATCGGATATAAATCCTATGAGTGTCCAAATAAGAAGAAAGATGGTGGTGAAACTCACATTGTCGAAGCTCAAGGATGGAATGTTGAGATAGAAGACGCTGAGGGTGGAAGATCTTTGATGATGAGGAAAGTTCTCTTGAAGCTGGAGAAGGAGGCAGAGAACCCAGCCCAAAGAAACAATTTGTTTCAGACTGCTTGCAAAACTAAGGATAGGGTATGCAAGGTCATAGTGGACAGTGGTAGCACAGACAATCTTGTATCTACAGAGATGGTAGAAAAGTTGGAGCTGGAGACTGTTGCACATCCAAGCCCATATAGAGTTTTGTGGCTAGAAAAAGGACATCAGGTAAATGTCACTAAACAGTGTTTAGTTGAATTTAAAACAGGAGGATATAAAGATGAAATATTATGTGATGTCATTTCCATGGATGTTTGTCATCTATTGCTGGGTAGACCATGGAAATATGACAGAAACGTAGTTCATGATGGGAGAAAGAACACATACACCCTGGAGAAAAATGGTAGGACTCACATGTTGCTGCCAATTAAGGATAAAGAGGTGAAAACAGAGGCAAGCAACACTGTACTTCTCATGAGTGGGAAGGAATTTCTTGATGAGGTTAAGAAGAAGGAAGACACACAATTTATTGTGGTCAGGAAGTCCAAAATTGTTTTGACCAGTACGAGAATTGATGATTTACTAGAAGAAATCCAGGAGTTGCTGGGAGAGTTTGCTGATATAGTAGTGGACAAACTACCTTGTTCGTTTCCACCTATCAGGAGTATAAGTTATCATATCGATCTTATACTTGGAGCCATATTACCGAACAAAGCATCATATCGATTGATGCCACAGGAAAATGAAGAAGTTAAGAGATAGGTCCAAGACTTAATGGACAAAGGATTGATTCGAGAAAGCTTGAGTCCATGCGTTGTTCTGACAGTGCTCAGCCCAAAGAAATATGGAGGCTGGAGAATGTGTACTGACTCAAGGGAAATAAATAAGATTACCATTAGATATAGATTTCCATTACCAAGGATGGACGACTTGATGGATTGCTTGAGTGGAGAAAAAAAAATTTCAAAGATTGATTTGAAAAGCGGGTATCATCAAATTAGAATGAGAGAAGGTGATGAATGGAAGATAGCATTCAAGACAAATGAGGGGCTATATGAATGGATTTTCATACCATTTGTCTTAACGAATGCACCCAGTACTTTCATGAGGTTGATGAACGAAGTCCTGAAGGATTTCATTGGGAAATTCATCATTGTATATCTTGATGATATATTAATTTTCAGCAAGACAAAAGCAGAACACTTAAGGCATTTAGTTGTAGTAATGAGGAGATTACAGCAAGATAAATTGTTGATTAATATGAAGAAATCGTCATTCATGAGAACAAAACTCTTTTATTTGGGTTTTGTTATCTCTGCAAATGGGCTGAAAATGGATCCGAAAAAGGTAAAGGCGATTAAGAATTGGCCATCGCCGAAGAGTATATTTGAAGTACAAAGCTTCCATGGTTTGGCTAGCTTCTATAGGAAATTCATCTAAAATTCAGTGGAATTAGCGCACCGATGATGGATACGGTGAAGAAAAGACATAAATATTTTCATTGGATGGAGGAAGTAGAGAAGAGTTTCAATCTGCTGAAGAAGAAAATCACTGAGCAACCAATTCTGGTTTTCCCAGATTTTAGCAAGACATTCCAGGTTAGGTGTGGCGCGAAAGGATTTGCAATTGGAGTGGTATTGAGCCAAGACGACAGCTCGATCGCGTACTTCAGCAAAAAACTGAATGAAGTGAAGATTAAGTACTCCATGTATGACAAAGAATTATATGCAGTCATACAAGCATTGAAGAAGTGGAGACACTATTTGGTTCCCAAGGAGTTTGTTTTGTACAGCGATAATCATCCTTTGCAATTCGTGACTCGACAAGATAAGTTGAACCAAAAACATGCTAAATGGGTTGAATACATGCAAAATTTTACTTTTGTGATTAAGCATATTTCTGGAACTGCTAACAAAGTTGTTGATGCTTTGAGCAGGAAATGTTTGCTTATGCAAGAATTCAGAGTCAAGACTTTGTGTTTTAATAACCTCAAAGAAATGTATAGGGATGACCCAGATTTTAAAGAGGCATATGAGGCATCTGAGAATCCAATTCTCAGAGACAGAAGCCAATGGACTGAATACATGATCCAGGATGGATTATTGTTCAGGGGAAATCAACTATGTATTCCAAAATGGTCCATGAGGGAGAATTTGCTGAAGGAAAAACATAGTGGAGGATTGGCCAGACATTTTGGTCATGACAAGACGTTCTCAAAGTTGAATGGCTCATATTTTTGGCCCGGGATGAGGACAGATGTTAATAAATTTGTGGATAGGTGCAGAATTTGTCAGCACAGGAAAGGAAAAAGACAAAACACGGGGTTAAACCAACCATTTCCCATACCTGAAAGGTCGTGGGACACAGTGAGCATGGATTTCATATTGGGACTTCCAAGGACACATAGAGGATATGATTCAATCTTCATGGTAGTCGACAGATTTTCAAAAATGGCACATTTCATACCATGCCAGAAAACCAGTGATGCAACTCATATTGCGAACCTATTTTTCAAGGAAGTCGTCAGACTTCATGGCTTTCCAAAGAGTATCATGTATGATCGAGATACCAAGTTCATAGGGCATTTCTGGAGGACTTTATGGAAGAAGTTGGGGACAAGTTTGTCTTTTATCTCAGCATATCATCCTCAGACGGATGGGCAAACAGAGGTTGTTAACAGGAGCCTGGGAGATTTGTTAAGAAGCTTAGTCACTGAACATCACATTCAATGGGAACACATTCTGCCACAGGCGAAATTCGCTTACAATGATTCACTCAATAGAAGCACAAGGCAGAGTCCATTTCAGATTGTATATGGAATGCAACCAAGAGGAGTTTCTAAATTGAAAGATTCGGAACGAAATCAATTTAGGAGTGCTAGTGGAGAGGACTTTGCAGAAGGAATGAAGGAGCTTCACAGTTTAGTTAAGGAGTGATTGCAGAGTTCAAGTCAAGAATACAAGCGGAGAGCAGATCAACACATGCGAGAGCTTCAATTTGAAGTTAGTGATCTGATTCTTGTGCATCTGAGGAAGGAAAGGTTCCCAAGGGGAATGTATAATAAGCTGAAGATGAAAAACATTGGACCGTGCAAGGTCATAAGGAAATTTGGGGCAAACTCATATGAGATTGAATTACCCGATGGGGTTGGAATCTCACTGATATTCAATGTTGTGGATTTGTACCCTTACAGAGCTAAAGAAGTAGGAACAGAAAGAAATTCCATGGACAAAACAAATGCCTATAGCTGACAAGCCACAGATGGAAAGCATAATTGACAAAAGGATTAGCAAAAAGACCAGGAGGAAAGAATATTTTGAATACTTGGTTAAATGGAAGGGACATCCAGTTGAAGATGCCAGTTGGGAGGATGAAGTTGAAATTCATAGGCATGGACAAACCATGCAAGAGCTCATGAACAGGAGTTCATGAAAATTTTCAAGCGAGGGAGTATGATGTAGGAGCATCGTACAAATCCAAATCCGAAGCACGTGCCTAGCCAAAGGAACAATTGGACGTGCAGATGGAAAAAAGGGGCACGTTTTTATGAAAACGTTTTAAATTTTGAAATTTGAAGCATTAATGTAATAGCTAGGAAAAGGCATACTTACATTTATGTCTTGGATATATGAACAGATATGGAGAGATTACTCTCATATGTCGGATGTATTAGGCATTTAAGTCTGTTAATGTAAAGTAGGTAGATATGAATGTTAGATTAGACAGTTTTAGAAGTATAGGAGGGAAAACGGATATAGACACCCTCATCCTTGTATTATTGTATCTTTTGATGATCATTCAGAATTCATAAGTTGTAGAGTTGTAGCAGAGAGCCATAGAGAAGAACCCATGTATAGGAGCACTTGAGTTAATATATGAAACTTTAACTCAATTTTCATTGTGTTATGATGCTTACTGTTTACATTTGTTGAATGGTATGTTTACAGTTGCTTTGTTTCTCTGTATGCATTTGTTCCAATGTTGTGTTATGTGTATGATTTCATGTTGAGTGTATGAATTATGAGAGAGAAGAAGAATGAGTTTCAATTGTTTCTCTTCCTGAAGATTCCTACAAGGAGTGCAGTGAACGTCCGCAAGGTGTGCGTTGAAAAGGGTCTGAGTTTCATCTCAGAAAGATTAGGAGAGATACCGTTGTTCTCATACCAACTGAAGTGCAGGTGGAGCACAGAGCCGTGAAAGGTGTGTGCAGGCCAGTTCAAGCCTTGGATTTTATAAATCTAGAAGGAAGGTTGAAGGACCACTGTTGGAAGGAGTGCACAGGGTCAGAGATCCAAATAACCAGAGGTTATTTGAAGGTTTTCCGCAAGGAGTGCGAGCAGGGATCATTTTGGAAGCTTGAGTTTATAAGTGAAAGCTCAGGAGGGATTTAACCTTTGAAGCATTCAAAGGGACATGGAGGCCCAAGTCATCTCATAGAAGTCAAGTTCAGGAGGGAGAACACTGAGTCGTTTGGACATGAGTCATTGAGGAGTGCATCTGGTGGTCAGAATTCTCCGTGGAGAACTCGCGAAATCTCGAGGACCGTAGGATCCAGAGGAGCTGCGAGGTGGTTAGGAGTTGGACGAATCTGCCACCCTCGCATCAAGAATAAACATGGATTGTTGATCATGGTCTGTGTGAGCTGTCATATCATTTTGAGAATTCAGGACTCGTAAGTCCGGAGTGCAGGCCAAAACCCTTGGTCATTCAAACTCCCGGTTCGCGAAAGGGATTATCAACAGTGGAATTTTGAAATTTCGGTATTTCAGAGTTCAGCATATCTGAAATTCTGTTGACAAAGGATTGGGACCCTTGTCATTGAAACCCCCAAAGTCGCGAAACGCGATGTGCCTTTAGTGAGAAACATCGGCATTTCGGTATTTCGGGGTTCGGCATTTCAGAAACCCTGATGACAAGGAGTCGGGGTGCCTTGCACTGAAAACCCCAAAATCACGAAATGCAAAGTGTCTTTGGAATGGAATCCCAACATTTCAGTATTTTGAGGTCCAGGAAGTAGAGGAGACAAGTGATTTTTGACACTGAGAGTTTCAAACCCCCGGTATGGGAAATCCCGAAAAAGGGTCGCTATTTCAGAATTTGGTAATTGGTGCGGCAAGTGAGTTGGGATCGAGAATCATGAACTCCCAGTACATGGAGTCCCAAAAAAAAAACCACCGATCGCGCATTCCATGGGACATTGAGCCCATTTCGACATTCCAGCATTTCAGAATTCGAGGAATCATAAGGCAAGAGGAACGACTGTTGGTTGTTCGCTTGAAGTCCTGAAAGCCGAAAGAAGTGGGTGACAAGTGGCATGTGTTCTTCGTGTGGAGGAGTCAATCTTTGTTGATGTTTCAGATTTTGGCGATTATAAAGGTTGTGTCATAGCATCGAGAAGCTCCAACTCGTGAAACCCAAAATCTTTCGGGGCTTAAACAAAAAGGGTTTTAATTAACCCTTCGCATGATTTGGAAAAGATCATGAGCGGATCTCGGATTGAGGGTCGGGGGTCTGTGTCACCATGGTTCGAATCCACAACTTATTCCTTTTCTTAGCACCTCTCTCTATGTTCTTCTACATAGGAGATTGCGCGAACACTAAGTACGAGGGTTGGTTTACTTCCAAGCCCCTTTTTCCTTAGCATGAGACCATCATTGGGGCCAAGTCCTCCGGACTTCATCCTTTGGTTGTTTTCTCCTGTCAACTTCTATTTTCCCCCGAAGTTGCACTTCGTCGAAACCTTTAATAACTCCACCACAAGGATTAGACGATCCATATTTACTCTCCCATCAAATGGATGACCCTGGCCCCATCTGGAGGCGTCACAATATCGACGATCTGTGACTTAATCAAGCGTTGAGACGGACGATGCTCAACCAATTTGGAAATTCGGTGCTCCAGGGTATTTCCATTCCCGAGTCTTCCACTTCCCCAGAGTGAAAATCCTCTGAAGTACTTACCTTTGCTCCCTCTGCTGGATCCAATGGTCACAAGAACTCCTGGAGGGTATTAGATCAACGGACCGTGTGAAATCGCTACTCCAGGACTTTGGGACATTTCAAATTTCGAGTCACTCAAATCCCTGGAGTGATATCTACCGAAGTTCTTACACCATCCTTCCACTTATTGATATAACGGTTGAGAAAGGTCTCGAAGGGATCCTAAATCGACAATCTTCTTGCCTTCGCAACTTTAGGCTTAGACACTTTTCACTTGTAGAGACTTGAAAACCCCAGGAGTACCAAGTCTCCAGACTACGAGATCTATTGTCGCGTGTATTCTGGGATCAACGGTCGATATGTACTCCAACCTTTGGGAGTTCTCGACCCAACGCAAATGGTCACATATTCTTCCTCCGAAGTGCGCAGTCTTCAGACTACACAATCTGTCGCCACATGGAGAAATACTAGAAGCAGACATGTGGCCCAATCAGGTGGGTGACACATGTCACATTCTAACTAACATTTCAATCCTCCATAGGTTCAAAACTCACTGACAATCCCATGTGTCCACTTCACCCCAGGAGAGGTTCGCAAGCCACGTCACTTAAAAATTTTGGGCTTCAGAATAATTTACACTTGCATTCCTCAAGTCTCTCGAACTTAGAATTTCAAAATTTATTAACCTTTCGGGGTCCACATCACCTCCAGGTGATGTCATCATTCCCCACCACTTCGGCTCTTCAGGCTTCAGAACTTTGGGCTTTGGGAGTTTCCACACTAGAACACTCCAATTCTCCTAAACTCCAAATTCCCAAATTGGCCAATCTATCGACACGTGTCTCCCTTATCGGACGGTCCGTATTAACTCTAGACTTCAGGACTTTGGGAGATACTGCTGCAAATATCAACAACCATGAGTGGTTGTGGAGACTCAACTCACTCACTCTTTAATTTCCTTTTCGATATCTGCAAAGACAAGATGCTCATCTGTAGTGGGATCGATATCCATCATTCATCTGTTGATATAGCAAGATCAACGATCCTGAGTGACTGCGGGATCACAACTTGCTCGCACTTTGATTTCCTTCCCGATCCCTACAATGTGAAGATGCTCGTTCATAGTGAGATCAATATCCACCATTGATTTGTTGATCTAGAAAGATCAGTGATCCTGAGTGATTGCAGGCTCACAACTTGCATAAAATTTAATTTTCTTCCTGATCCCTACAATGCCTCCCCACCGTCGATTTCTCTCCAATGAGATTTGACGGTTGTGACTTAACCTTTTCTTCACCTTCATCAGACGATCGTTGTTCACCTGCCCTCTGATCCAATGATCTCATATCTCTCTTGATCCCATAGTGGCGATCACTCCCGAATTCAAAAGGGATGGTCAGGATCCTTCGAACCCTTACAAAGGATCTATGACGTTCTGGCTCCTGTGTAGATTCTACAATGCCATTCCTCCTGAGCTTTTCAAATTCAAGGTCAAAATTCGATCTCAACCACAAGAATCTGACCAATAGACCTGGCCCATACTGGCCTGGTGTTTAAACCAGAAGATATGATACCAATCTGTAACACACCCTACCACCCACAGGCCAAGGTACGCTACCTTCAAGCCCACCCTTGGACTTTTTTCTCTTACCAGTACCTTTTTAAATTAATAAGGATGCATAAAAGAAAATATCTAATGACATGCACAACAATAACCATCAAGCATGCATATTCTAATGATTCAATTAAATGATAAATAAATAAACAATGGATTACATTCATATACAGATAAATAACACCATAACAAAGAGAACTCATCTTTATAAAAGAAGACACCAACTGGCTGCAGACCAAGGACGTTCCACCCAACCGTAGACACTACTGTTCCAAATCTCAATAACAGTGTCACCCCCAAACCAGGGCTATGAATCCACAAGGATGCTTCCAGAGTGTTACTTGGCTTCCCAAACCAGTCAGCACTCAATCTCTCACAAGCTTTCCCATCACTCACAGCAATCTAGGTACCCATCTCTCTTCTACCTAGCTTGCACCACCCAAGAGAATGTACCTCCACCCTTCTCTACCATGCACTCCCTCAGAAAGTCCTTCTCCTTCTAGGGCTTGAGTGCAACTGTCCCAGAATATCCATGCTAGAACTCTCAGGACTGGTAGCTATGAACAAAGCTCGACACAGGCTAACGCACCTCAGACATGCAAGCCTCAAGTCATGGTTGGATTACACCAGTGACCTCTACATCCAACGATACCATGGATGCTCTTCAACAGCTCTTTTTCCTCTCCCCAAACCAAGACAAGGATGAGGAAGGATGAATGGGTAACGAAAATTAATGGAGTGAGATATCCACCCAAGGTGAGAAATAGTGAACAATCAGTGAATGAATGCGTGAGGGAAAGAATGGAATGACAGAAGAAGTGAATGATCGAACCAACCAATAGACCAAGGATGGGTTTAAGTATTTTCGTGGGTGTTGACCCAAAAATCTGCTCTAGGCTCAACATGGTGTTTTACACAGTTACTTCTCCATAAAATCCCCTTGGTGCTATAGTTCCAATCAAAGACAGTGGCGGGGGTCATAGTTACTATGGCCTCTGCCCTTGAAAGAGTATCAGTTGGTTGTTTTCAGGGATTTTTGGGCCTTCCCATGGCGTTTCTTCCTCATGTCAAGGTTGATTGATTCAGGGAATACAACACTTCCAAGTGGTAGGGATCGGGACAAGCTTTTCAACAAGCTATCATGAGCTTGATTCCGAGTCAGTATGACCCATATGAGGCATGCAAAGTTAACGTCACCCGAATGGACACAACCAATATCTGTGGCTTCCTGGTCTGATTCTGTTCAGATGATGGTATCAAAGGGAAAATCAAACCCAAACATGGTGTAGGGCAGTGTGATACCTTTCCAACTGTATATCCCGTGCTTGGTTTCGACCCCCGGTTAGTGAGAACGAGCCTTCGCAAGTTTGTGACCACTTTTGGACATCAAATTGGTTGCAGTGCTTCATGGTGTAACATTGGTGGGTAAAGAGTTATAAATCAGATATTCAGCAATGCCATGATGTAATAGACTCATACACCTTTCCAATGACATCTTATTTGCCTCATTCCGACTCCAGATGGCTTGGTTAGAGCTGTCACAAGTTGGCCAATAA
>ML780018.1:474017-501736 GCA_009831015.1 Picea engelmannii | reverse complement strand
TGGTCAAGTGGATTAGTGTAAGATCCAAGCAGTCATCCGAAATGAAAGGAACCTAATGCATATATAATAAGGTTATAACGATCAAATATGACACATACCATGATACCTCGGACCAATTACCTCATGGAGCAAGAGTCCTCTCCGATGCAAGCCCAGGCCGGTAGTGATGGAAGCTGCTACTGCTGACAGGACAAGTCTGGCTGAGAAGAAGAAAAATGGGCCCTCTAGGGCCATGCTCAAGTCAATCTCGCTCTCGGTACTCCATGTCTAGGACCATGTGGGCCTCGAGACATGATCTCCTAGTTATCCCTAGATATCGGGGATAACAGGCCAATAGTAAATTTTGATTATTTTTTTAATTAAATTTTAAAGATAAACTAGTATTGAAAATATAAAGCCATTTCTTACAAATTTAAAAATTTAAATAATTATATTTATAATGTATATGTGAAATCATCACACATAATTTGAATGCAATGAAAAGAAGAAAGAACCTAAGCATGAGGAAACTGAAACTAATTCATTGTACAAGATGCAAATAATGATGGAAATAGTCATAACTAAGGTATGATGCAAATAATGACATGGCGTAGAATAAGTGACATTTGCAGTAACATGTTAAGAAAATATGAAACAACATGAAACTATCATATCTATTAGAAGATAAATTTATTGTTATTAATAAATTGGGATATCGAAGTGAAATTGTACATAAAACTAACATGGAAATAAAGTAAAAAGATAGATTTATTGTTATTAATAAATTGGGATATCGAAGCGAAATTGTACATAAAACTAACATGGAAATAAAATAAAGAAGAATCAAAACACAAATATAAAGACAATTACAACTTGAGAGAGTAAATTGTAATTCTTTTGAATGTATATACAGGTTTATTGGATGGACTGGCATTGTTGTTAGAGATGTTAAGTTATGAATTATGTTTAAAGGCAATACAAATATGCACAGAATGCATAGAAATTAATTTGTTGGTAATACAAACATGCTCAAAAATTTGTTAAAATCGTAGAAAATAAGGGGCCTTGTAAGGTTAAGGCAATAAAACTTATGTAAACAAAATGAGTAGTTCAATTACCAATGTTATTTCAAAGCAATGGCATTGAAATAAAATTAAGTTATGAATTTTGTTTAATAGCAATACAAATATGCATAGAATGCATAGAAATTAATTTGTTGGTAATACAAACATGCTCATAAATTTGTTAAAATCGTAGAAAATTATAGGCCTTGCAAGGTTAAGGCAATAAATCTTATGTAAACAAAATGAGTAGTTCAATTACCAATGTTATTGCAAAGCAATGGCATTGAAATAAAATCATATTTGCAAGTTTTATGGGATCCAATATCTAGCCAGGTAAGCACTCAATGTTCTATTCGCTAACGAGAGCATCATAAAGGAATAAATTGACCACATAGAGGCCAATTGTATGATGAATATGACCACCAAAAACAGTAAATAAGATCAAATATTTAGTAAAACATTAATTAATTACAATTGAGATCGTTATAGCTAAAGTCAATGACATGAAAGTTTTGGTTTTTGTAGGTTGGCTTTAAACAACAGAGATAACACATGAATTAGAACCAAAAGTGAAGTGTCAAAAAACTAAAATTTTGTGGAGCTAATACTTATCACTTTGACACAACTAAGTAGTCAAGTGTGATCTTTCAAAGGGTTTCGCTCAATAAAATTTACACGTAACAATCTGCAACCACCTATATTTCAGTGGTTTGGAAGTATGGATAATTTTTCCCAAATTTGTACATTGAAATAGTTATAAGAAACAAATGTTTGGGAAAAAATTCACTTGTTACCTTTTACACTACAACAAAATTCTCAAACAACAAAAACTGATCTCCATAAGTTTACCTTTGCTCCTTAAATCAGTTCAAATTATCACGATCTCAAATACAAAAATGTACACTCTATTAAATAAGGAATTTGGAAGTATATGCAGATTGGACAACTTGAACATTGGAAAATATCGAGTCCTAAACTGAATTTGGAATATTTGCAGCACTCATCCAACTCTGGGAGGTTTTTTCCGTTTCCAACGACCGGGTGGAAACGTTTTCAAACTGAGGCACCCAGATAAGTCAATCAATTGGAGGTTCCGTAATTTTCCAAAGAAATTTGGAAGCTTCTGTAAATTGGAGCATCCAGACAAGTCGACATGTTCGAGGTTCGTTAAGTTCACAAAGGAATCTCGCAGTGACTTCATATTTGAACACTCCTTTAACACCAAGCATTTCAAAGACTTCAGATGACAGAGTTCATCTAGAAAAGTTTTGAGATTAGCTTCCTCAACATGTTCATTCCGGAGCAGCACAAGTTTTTCGAGCTTCTCTAGCTTTCCAATGGACTTTGGAATCTTTGAAAGGGGAGCATCAATAATCAACTCCCTCAACAGCAGAGGATCTGCCTGCAATGTTCACATTTTCAAAGTGGGTTTGACCCCTCTATATAACTTTTGTACGTAGTGGTATTTGAAGACGGGATATTGAGGAGCAGAGCGATTTTTACAATATAACTACAAGATTGTCAGACTGGGGGAAGGAAGGGCGTTGAAGCAGAGCCTGCCTCCATTGTTGGACTGGGGGCAGTTGCCTTCACCTCTGTTGCTCCCATCATTATGATGACAACGAATCCATTTCCACTTCCGGGAGCTCGATAAAACTGATGCCCAACCCCGAAGATGCCAGAGACTTTGTGTAAGCAGTCTGAGAAGTAGTGACCATGAATTTGGTAGTGAGGAATGTTATGGAGAAACCATGGCCCCGAATCTGTCTGTTTTGAAAACATATGCATAAATGATTATAGGTGAAGGGTGTGGGGATTCATTCCTTCCATTTAGATTTTAAAATTTGAATCCACCAACTCAATTAAATTCGATCGTCCTTGTCAAAAGTCATCTTATTGTCCATTGGGAAGTGGGACACCATAAGGGAGCTGTAGTCGTGGGTTAACGCCATTTGCTGGAAGTAGGCTGACTGGGAAGATTTGGTGAAGTCACCAGAGTTGTAGCAACCGGAATATGAGCGCATGCAGGTGGCGGCAGGATGGCCATACTTCATGATGAGCAATATGAGTATGGAACATGGATGGATGAAGGTATGAAGCGCACGAATGTGTTGCACGGCCATCCGGTCTCTGCAAAGTCTTAAGACTCTGCAGCATGCTGGATATTGCTCACCCCCAACTAACGGTCGAAGTCGTCCTCAGTTGAGGTGGAAGGATTGACAACGCCAGTCCAAATTCCACCTCAAAACTTTATAATTATGCAAGGAAATCAAAAGGATACATGTGTCAGGTACTTACCATAAACTGTGTTTGACGTGTCAGTGGTTGCATGTAACCATTGGTTGAATTATGAGCAATAATAATGGCCATAAGAGGTGGAGTTGGAAGATTACATGGTTGGAGAGTGGAATCTGGATATTTGGAATAGATTCACAGCATTATAACACTATATTTTCAACACTTGATCTGACATTTTAGCATACAAAGAGAGCCATGGCATAGTTTTGTAGATTGTAGAAAGTATGAGTAACAAGAAGTAGTAATTATAATGTGAGAATTAAAAAATGAGTCATAGTGAGAGGTGATTTTCAGCAAGCAAGCAATGAGTAACAACAAAAAATGAAAATCATCAAGTGAGTTAAATAAAATGATGTCTTACAACAAATGATGAGTTAATATGAATTACAACAGAGGATGAGGTATAGAAAATGAGTTACAACAAATGGTGAGTTACGAAAAATGATGGGTTACAACAAATGAGTTGTGACATATGAATTGTAGCAAAATGAGTTACAAAAAATGATGATTTATGGTAAATAAGTTGCAGCAAATGATGAGTTACAAAAACTGAGCTGCGGAAAATGAGTTGCAGCAAAATGAGTTACAAAAAACGAGTTGTGGAAAACGAGTTACAACAAAATGAGTTGCAATAAATGAGTTACAACAAATGAGTTGCAACAAAACGAGTTGTAGAAAAATGAATTGTAGTAAATGATATCATCGAATTGTGTTGATTTGGACCTAAAGTTGTTATTGACGATAAAATTTTCTTCATTATTAACAAAAATAATGGAAAAGAAAACTTATAAGAACTATGTTTTTTATTAAGTGGAAATTGCCAGATAGCTAGTTTTCAATTGGAACCCATCTAATTATTCTCTAAGGGAGTTTTCACAATTAGATTTATTTGTTTTTATGTTTTTGGAAGTAATGTAGTTGGTGGTGCAGAAGAATGATTTGTGGGCCCAATCATCTCAAAAGATGGCTCTAAAATAACATGAGAGAGAAATGAATATTTGGAAAGAAATTGGTGATACAACCAAAGATGGTGGCCATTAACAAGTAGAGAAATTTATGAGTCAACTATGGTTGTAAGCTTGACAGTCCCATTGTCAAAAACTTTGTCCACTTCACAAGGGCCTAACCATCTAGTACAAAGCTTCCCCTTGAAATTTTAAATCTGGAATCGTATAACAGTGCCCAATCATCTTTTTGAAACACCTTATTTCTAATAAATTTACCATTCCACTTGGTGCATTGTTGTTGAACAAGGTTGATGTGATGTATGGCATCCAAGTGCATTTCATCTAATTCATTAAGTTGATCGAGACGATGTTTATGTGTTGTGGTTAAATCTATATTTAAATCTAAATTAGTCCTTAATGTTTTTATTTCAAATTCAATGGGGAATACATGACTCTTACCATACACAAGTTCAAATGGGGAGAAACTTGTGGTGTTCCACCATTTCATCATATAGGCCCAAAGGGCCTTCGGTAGTCACTCATCCCAGTCATGAGGTGAATAGCCACAGTTTTCATGAGTATGCCTTCAATAACTTTATTAGTGCTTTCCAATTTCCCATTGGTTTGTGGATGGTAAGGTGAAGTAATCCTGTGACAAATTTTGTACTTTTTGGTAAGCTATTTGATTAGATGGGAAGAAAAATGTGGTCCTCCATATGTTACTATTTATTTTGGAACTCCAAAGCGAAAAAATATGTCTTCAAACGAAAATTCAACAACACCTTTCTCAGTATCCCTGGTGAGTGTTTTAGATTTGACCCATTTCGTGACATAATCCATGAAAACCAAGATGTAAGACTTTTGATGAGAAGAGGGGTTGATAGGCCCCACAAAATTGATATCCCACTTCTCAAAGGGTTTGATAACCAATTGCTCTTTTAACATAATTTCATCTAATCAAATGGGTTGGCCCATTCGTTGGCAACTGTCACATCCTTGTACATACATTTTTGCATCTTGGAACAAAGTAGGCTAGTAATATCCCATGTGAAGTGCTTTGTACCATGTTATTTTATCAACAAAATGTCCTCCCTAAGGCTTATTGTGTGTCGGGTTTTCATAATTTCATGGATCTCATCTTCTCTTACACAACATCATATCTCAAGGTTTGGCCCTTTGTAAAAGAGACAACCACTTACCCAAGAATATTGGGAAATTTGCTAAATAATATTTTTCCATTCTCTAGGAGAAAGGTGGTGTGGTAGATTTCTTGTTGCAATATAATTAGCAATATATGAATATCTCGGTAAGTGATTAGATACTTCAAATAAGTGTTCATCAGGAAAAAATCCTCAACATGAGAATCATCACCATTGTTGGTAAGCCTAGAAAGGAAGTCTGCAATGACATTATCCTTTCTGGGCTTGTCCACAATAGTGATGTTGAATTCTTGTAGTAAAAGTAACCACCTAGTAACTCTACCATTTGTGACCAATTTATTCATTAGATATTTAATGGTAGAGTGATCTGTATGTACAAATACTTGATAGCCTATAATATAATGTCATAATTTGTTAATAGAATGTACAACAAGAAGGAATTATTTTTCAGTTATTGTATAATTTAACTCCAAAGGAGTCAAATTCTTGTTGATTTAATATATGGCATATGGGTTTCATTCTTCTTGTTTTCCTAGTACAACACTGATGGTAGCGTGAGAGGCATCTGTCGAAATATGGAATGGTAAAGTCCAATAAATCCCTCGTAAGATAGGGGATTTAGATAGGAATTTTTCGAGATATGTAAGAGTAGTTTGGCATTTGTTAGTACATACAATTTTTTTCCTTTTAAAGTAATGAAAATAGAGGAGATGCAATCCTAGAATAATTTTCGATGAAACAACGATAATAGACAATGTTTCCCAAAAGATTACGCACCTCTTTTTCTGATTTTGGAGGAGGAATTTTTAAGATTACCTCAATTTTGTTCGGATCCACCTGTATCCCTGCAGAAGAAATATAATGGCTAAGTACAAACCCCTTATCCATCATCATGTGGAATTTTTCTGTGCTTAAAGAGATATGAGTTTGTTTGCAACGTTTCATCATTTTTTCAAGGTTATCCAAATCCATGTCAAATTTATCACCATATGGTGTAAAATAATCCATGTAAATATCAAGAGATTCATTAACCATATCCGAAAATATTCCCAATACAGCCCGCTGAAAAGTAGCAAGTACGTTTCAAAGCCCAAACAGGTGGACTTGGTAAGCAAATGAACTCCAAGGACAAGTAAAAGTAGTTGTTTCCTAACCTGCAAGAGCAATATGTATTTGGTTATATCCTTTGAAATCCTCAATAAATGAGAAAAAACTCTGGTTGGATAAGATGTCAAGGACCTGGTCGATAAAAGGAAATGGGAAATGGTCTTTTTTTGTGACTTTATTCAACTCCGTTTAGTCAACACATATTCTCCATTTGTTGTTTTTCTTAGGTATAATGACCAGTGGGGATACCCACTGACTATATGATATTGTGTAGATGAAATTAACATTTAACAGTTTCTAGAGTTCTTCTTTTACGGTATCTTTCAGGGTTGGGTTCATTATGCATTGTGGTTGTTGAATGGGTAGACAATCTTATTTTATATAGATGTGATGGGTACATAGATTAGGGTGAATTCCCTTGATGTCTGTGTAATATCATACAAAGGCCTCTTTATGTTCTTGCAATATCTAAACCAATCATTCTATTTTTGAGGGAGATAGGTTTGGATTAATATTTAAGTTTTTTTCAGGCTTGATTTCATATGGGACATTTTTATGGTTTGGTGGTGTAGGTATTAGTTCTAAAGAGAAATCATCATCAAGAATTTCTTGGTCAGGTTTATTCATTATATAATCTAAGAGTTGAAATTTTGGATGAGTAACAAATGGGGGGTGTTAATAAAACTATTCATAGTGTCGTCCTTTGTCTCGTTATTGAAACAGATATCCTTACCAACTGTGATTTCAAGTTTGGCGCACAAGGGGGTTTCATGTTCCACACTTGGTTTGGCAGGGGGTAGAGGACGATATTATTGGTATCCTTTCCATAATAAATCATCATAAACCCTCATTTACAACTAATAAATGCATCGATTGTAGCCAACCATGGTCTTCCTAACGTCAAGGGGTGTCCTCCTAGACGGGTTTTAGGCTGTAATACTAAAATTTCCGCTGGGTATTCCCATGAGTCTATTGATATGAAAATGTCTTCTAGAACCCCTTCTAGTCATATTTTAGATCAGTCAGCGAGTTCCAGCATAGTGAGAGTGGGTATTATGTTGGTAAGTCCCAAAAGTTATGTAGTTTGTTTAGTTATGCTATTTATTGTAGTGCCAAAATCGATGAGGGTATTAGGGATGATCATATTTATGATCTGTACGGTTATTGTTGGGTTCACAGGGTCGTCATATTTTGCGAGTGTGGTTTTTCCCAACATTATTTCTGACAATTTTCCAACTACCTGAATTGTGGGAGGATCCATGTATTTCCTACCGGGCCTTTTGACACACAATTCCCTCATTGTTTTGGCATAAATTGGGACATATTTAATAGCTTATAGAAATGGGATTTTGACACATAAGTTTTTCAATTCTCCAAGGAAGTCAAACGCGGGTTGAGGGATGATTCTAAGCACTGCTAATCTCTCTAGGTAAAGGGAATTGTCAACAATGGTATGAATAACATTCTAAGTTTCATCTCATTTATCGGGAGTTTCAACATAATTTGGTTTAGTGTGTTTTTTCTCAGATTTCTTACAAGTTGGGAGTGTTTCTTTGGGTGAATTTATTTCTACATGTTCTGTCATTACAGGTGATGTTTCTTGATTTATTACTCTCCCTGATATTAATTGTACATTGTTACATTCGATAGGAGAGATACAATATGTGGGAAAGGTGGGTGTTTCTATCTGTTGAACCTCCTTATTATTTGGGTTTGGGTTATGTTGGACACGTAGTATGGAATGTAGTGGAGGATTTCTTGGTAGTACAATAGACAGGAGTGTAAATGGTTGTTGTTGTACATGAAGTTTGTTTGTATAGTAAATTTTCTTCCTTGAAAAGGAGAAGCCCGCCATCCTTGGGACCACGGTACAATTTGATTTGGATATTTCATCTAGGGTGTGGGGTATTGTTCTTGGGGTGGGATGGGAATTTTCCATGGCGCTGAAGGGTATTGAATCTGTTGTGGAATTTTCGGATTATACATATGACTCCAACTATTGAAAGATGAATATGGGTCTTGAATCATACCTGGTAAACGTGTCTACCATGGATTCTTGGAGATAAAATATGATTGATTAGTTTCTTCACTTGATCCCTGGAATATTGATTTCAGTATTGGTAGTGATAGGAAGAGTTTTTTTGGGTGGTCCAATTCACAAATACCACAAACCTCCATGTTGTCAAGTGGGCATTCCTTATGGGAATTATTATCTCTTCATTTGGGACAGATTACTACCAATTCCTTTTCTACTTGATCTTGCTTTTGTTTTACATGCACGACATCCAATTTTGTAGTTAAAGAACTAAGGATATCAATATTAAAATTTTCAAACAGATTATTGATTTCTTCCCTTGTTACTCCACCGTTGGTTTATTTTTGTATCCTGGCAGAGGCATTCTGTGCTTGGGCTCTGTTTCTTGATGATCCTCTTGAACTCCTTAGGAAAAGATAAATGATGTCATCATAGGGATATTTTGATATGTCGCCTTTACCTATTAAGTTCAACATATTGAGGTATTCATCTCTCATCCCCAGGATCATAATTGTTTTCAAAATATCCTTGTCTAGATCACTATGTTTGGACCTCTACAAGTTATGTTGAAGGCACTCAACATAGTCCTCAATAATTTCTTCTTATTTCTAGGACATTTTGAAAATTTCCTCTCTTTGGTCTCTTGTCCTGCAGTAGTCCTGATATTTTCCCAGGAATATTTGTTTCATATTGTTCCAAGAAGTGACAAATTTAGCACTAGGGACCATAAAACATATTAATGTGGCTCCCTTGAAAGTAGCATGGAACAATTTTAGCTTCTGAGTGTTCGAAGCATAGTCATAAATGTAGTACAATACTTCAAATTCAAACAAGAAGGTACCTGGATCCTCGCTGGCCAAGCCATGAAAGTTTGGAAGGGAAGATAGGGGAATATGTTTTGTTGGTGCTTGTCCTGGAATATCCCAAATGGGGAATTCAAAGGTGGAGATTTTGTTATCTACATTTTCATTCACCATATGTTTCTGCCACAAAATGTGAAGTTTTTTCCAATCAGGTTTGGGAATATCCTCGAGTTTTAGGGAATCTTCTAATGACTACGTAGGGTGTCATGTGACACTTCTTTGGTTTGGAAGAGGGTTGTCAATGGTTTGATTGACATCAAACCTTTATTATAGGTAATCCTAACCAGGGATGATTTTAAGGATGGAAAATTATTTTAAAATGTAGAAACCTTGGCGAATCTTACTAATCCTTCATATGCCAACTATAAATGTTTGGCAATATTTTTGTAAAAATATTCAATTTTCTAAGGATTTTATATAGTTTTTATAAAATTTTGGCGATTTTTAAGGTAAAATAATTTTATCCTATAGAATTTGGGCGAATTATTTTTAAAATAACGAATCTCGTTTTTGGAAAAACCATGGAAAATTAGCCCATGAGAAAAATTTAGCCCCTAAAATCATCCATGAGATTCCTAATTTTTTTCATCTATGTCCCCTAGGCCTTTTGTCAAATCTTTATATTATGATTATGTTGTTGCATATGATCCACCCTGAACAAAAGACTCGGAATTGACCCTTTTTTGGGTTTGATATTTTGAAAACCTAACCATGAAGTAGAAGAATCATCCTTTGATATTATTTCTTGGATAAATTTCACCCTTCCTTGATCTTGAATTCTTTTTCCACCATGACACCTTATACCTATGGGGTTAGTAACTTTGGTACATACAAATACCTCCACATCTGCAGGACAAGAGAATAGAGAGAGGAAATTTTCAAAATGTCCTAGAAAGAAGAAGAAAGTTTGGAGGACTATGTTGAGTTCCTCCAATATAACTTGCATAGATCCAAACATAGTGATTTGTACAAGGATATTTTGAAAACAATTCTGATACGGAGAATGAGAGATGACTTCTTGTATATGTTGAAATTAATGGGTAAAGAAGACATATAAAAAGATCCCTATGATGACATCATTTCTCTCTTCCTATGGATTTCAATAATATCATCAAGGAATAGAACCCAAGCACGATATGCCTCTGCCAGGATACAAAAATCAGCCAAAGGTGGAGTAACAAGGGAAGAAATTGGTAATTTGTTTGAAAATTTTAAAACCGATATTCTTAGCTCTTTAACTACACAATTAGATGTCTTGCAGGTAAACCAAAAGGAGTTTGAAGTAGAAAAGACACTAGCAATATTCTTTCCCAAATGTAGATATAAGAGTCCCCATCAGGAATCCCCACTTGATAGTGTGGAGGTTTGTGGTATTTGTGAACTTGACCACCCAACAAAACTCTACCCATCACTTCCATGACTGAAAGCAGTATTTCGGGGATTAAGTGAAGAAACTGAGCAAGCATATTTTATCTCCAATAAACCATGGAGTATGCATTTACCAGGTATGATTCAAGACCCATATTAATCTTTCAATGCTAGGAGTCATATGTACATTACAAAAATTCCACAACATATTCAATACCCTTCATCCCCATGGAAAATTCCCAACCCACCCCAAGTACAATACCCCACACCCTGGATGAAATATCCAAATCAAATTTTCCCATGGTCCCAATGATGGTGAGGTTCTCCTTTTCAAGGAGAATAGTTTCCTATACAAACCCAACTTCCCATATAACAATAACCATTTCCACTCCCTTCCAATTTACTACCAAGCAATCCTCCTATTGGCGCATGTGCTTGTAAGACCAACAAAACCCTTTAGACACTGACCCTTTTGGCATCACCTGCATGAAAATGAAATCTCACCCGAGGCATCTATTGGGGCTGTAGGAACCAAGTTTATGCAGTAGTGAGGGAATGAGAGGTGATCATACTATTAATTCTTACTTATCTGTTATGCGTGAGGTATTCTATATTTTTTCTTCTTTGGTTACTTAGTGAATTCAATTATATGTTACCATTATACCTCATACTACAACATAACCCAAGTACTATAACATTCATAATTATTCTGCAGTGGTCACATAGAAGACAAATCTAATCTAACATGCATAAAGAGAATATTCATGATCAACCACATAAAATATGAGAAAACACAATAGTTAACATGGTTCACCCAACTTTGGGCTACATCCACAATGGTTGGCTTCTTTATTATTATTTCTATAATTTTCTCAGGCTTGCACATCGCGCTTACAAAAGATACATCATGTTATCTTTCCCTTCATCTATCATAGTCTCTTTGTAGTGCAAGCCTCTCTCTCTCTGCAACATCTCCCTAACACTCTGACATAGACTCTTTCATTCTCATCCTATTCTATCACTCTTCTTACAAAACAAGAACTCTCGATATATTGGAACCCTTATTCCCCCAACCCATTAGATATTTAAACATGAATTCTAGGGCTTAAAACCCTACTTTGCTCATCCCAAAACCCTATTACAATTCATGAAAACTCAAGATGACTCGTTGATCGGACTTTATTTTCTTGCTTTTACATTTGTATGTTGCTTTTTCACTCTTATTGTTGTTCTTCCTGCTTTTGCATGTCTTTTTTCTTTTACCATGTCGATTTTTTATCCTTCTTTTCCGCCTGCTTTCTTCTCTTTCTTCATTCTCTGCTTTATTCCTATTCTTTATTCTTCTGCTAAGTATGTTCTTAGTGTGCACTATACTCCTGAGCATGCCTCCACTGTACACTCCCGAGCCTATATATTCCTTTATTATGCACCCTACTCGTGCCTTGTCTTCTTTCTTCTATTTTTGTGCATATCCTCCATACTTTGGATTTTTATGAAAACTTAATCAAAACTTCCTGTAAAATTAATCCAAAATGCCTGTCCAACAGGCCCCCAAAACTCACATGTGGCTCATCCCAAACCACTTAGGTCTGTCTTCTCCATGCTTTTATGAACTTTTGGGAAGTTTCCTTAGCTTTCACAACTTTATTATTTCTTCCTCTGTTTCCACAATTTCTTCTACACCTTGCACAGTTAGGGACGTAATATTTTATTTTGTTTCAGGTGTTGCTTGCTTCACCTTGCCTTCCGTAGTTGTCATTTATCCTATTAAATTGAATTATTATTTTACCTTCTTGGATGAGGAAGAGAACTTGAGGACAGTTCATGGAATTCCCAGGGAAGTAACCATCAGAGAATTCTCATCCTTGAAGCTGAAGAAGAGTTACAGGAAAGGGTTTCAAATATTTGCAGCACATATGGAAGAGACACATAAATATAAGGTTTCAGATATTGAAGATTATGCAGTCCTAAGAGAGTTTGAATATGTATTTAAAGAAATACCAACATAGCCACCAAAGAGAGATATTGATTTCTCCATCAATCTGATGTCTGGAGCAACTTTTGTACCCAAGACCCCTTACAGTATGAGTACACAAGAACTGAACGAAATGAAAATGAAACTTGAAGAGATTTTGAGTATGCGGTATATACACCCGATTCTATAACCTTAGGGTGCCCTAGTATTATTTGTGGAAAAAAAGGATGGAACGTTGAGGATTTGCATAGACTTCGGGAAGTTGAACAAGGTAACTATGAAGAACAAGTATCCTTTGCCAAGGATAGATGAACTCTTTGACCAACAAAAAGATGAAAAAATATTTTCCAAGATCGATCTCAGGTCAGGTTATCATCAGGTAATAATTAAAGAAGAAGACATTAGTAAAACCACTTTCAGAATGAGGTATGGCCATTATGAGTTCACAATGGTGCCATTTGGGTTGTCAAATGCACCAGTTGTCTTCATGTGTCTAATGAATGGTATTTTCAAAGAATACTTAGATAAGTTTGTCATTGTCTTCCTGGATGACATTCTTATATATTCTGAGTCTGAATAAGAGCATGAGAAACAATTGAAAATGGTGTTACAGGTATTGAGGGAGCATTAGTTGTATGCCAAATTGAGCAAGTGCTCATTCTATCATAAGAAAAATCATTATTTGGGACATATCATTTTAAAAGAAGGAATGGAAGTGGACCCAAAATAGATAAAGGTCATTAAGGGGTGGCCAACACCAAGGAATGTCTCTGAGGTGAGATCATTCATGGGACTTGCAGGTTACTATAGAAGATTCATTGAGGGATTCTCAAAGATTGCACACCCAGTCACTTCCTTGCAGAAGAAGGGTGTGAATTTTGAGTGGACATCAGAATGTGAAAGCAGTTTCCAACACTTGAAGCATTTATTAACAAATTCTCCAATACTAAGGATTGTTGATCCAAATTAATACTTCATTGTATGCACTGATACGTGTAAAGAAGGGCTTGGTGGAGTCCTTAGTCATAATAGGTATGTGGTGTTATATGAATCAAGGAAATTAAAGGATCATGAAAAGAATTATGCTACTCATGATTTGGAATTGGCAGCCATAGTGCATGCCTTGAAGATGTGGAGGCACTACCTCAAGGGGAAAATATTTGAGTTGAGGACAGACCATAGTGGTTTGAAATATTTATTTGGATAGCCAACTCTAAATGTCAGGAAAAGCAGGTGGTTGGAATTCCTTAGTGAATATGAATTTGATATAAAGCATATCAAGGGGAAAGAGAACAAGGTGATCGATGCACTCAACAGAAGGGTGTGTGAGATGCATGCTACAGCCATTAGCATGTACCAATCATATTTGAAAGACATAATTTTAGAGGCTGCAAAATCAGATTTACCGTACATGGAAATAAAGACAAAATTATAGCAAGGTAATTTGCAACAGAAAAGTGAAGAATATAAGCTAGAAAAAGATGAAATTCTCATGTACAGGGGCAGAATTTATGTTCCAAATTCTCTGGAATTGAAAAATATGATTTTAAAATAAATGCATAATTTGCCTTATGCTGGGCACCCAAGTTAACAGAAAATTGTTGCAGCTATCAAGAGCCATTATTATTGGCCATGTATGCAGAAAGAAGTTGTTGATTTTATTTCCAAGTGTTTAGAGTGTCAAAAGGTCAAGGTTGAGCATAAACACCCACCTAGTTTTCTACAACCATTGCCAATTCCTGAGTGGAAATGGGAAGTTGTAACAATGGATTTCATCACCAAAATACCTAGAAAAAACAAGAAGCATGATTCTATCATGGTAGTGGTGGATAAGATTACTAAAGCTTCCCATTTTATTCGAGTAAATCTCACACACAAGGCAGAGAACATTGTTGATATTTATGAGAGAAATTGCTTGACTGCATGGTATACCCAAGACAATTGTGCCTGATAGAGATTCAAAATTTACGTCAAATGTTTGGAAACAATTATTCAAGGGATCCAAAACAAATCTGAATTTTAGAACTTATCATCCAGAGTCCGATGGGAAAATAGAAAGGGTGAATTGGGTGATAGAAGACATGATAAGGATGTATGTGATGGATAAACCATCCCAATGGGAGGATTATTTTCAATTGGTGTATTTTTGTTATAATAATGGGTACCAAGAATCTCTGAAGATGAGCCCATTTGAGGCACTTTATGGCATAAAGTGCAACACACTAGTGAGTTGGGACAACCCAGCAGATAGAGAAGTGGTTGGGCTAGAACTACTCAAGGAAATGGAAGAGAAGATGATGAAAATAAAACAGAATTTAAAGGCTACCCAAGACAAGAAAAAAAGATATGCTGATAAAGGTAGAACTCACAGAGAATTTAAAGTGGGTGACCAAGTTTTCTTGAAATTAAAATCCAAGAGAAGTTTCTTGAAGTTGGGAAATTGGTCAAAGTTGTCAGCACATTAATGTGGGCCATTTGAAATCCTAAAGAGGATTGGTCATCTAGAATATATGCTTGACTTACTCATAATATATTCCATGTGTCACTGCTTAAAAAGTATGTACCTAATGATAATCATGTAATTGATTGGAATGTGATTCAATTGGAGAAAGAGGGAAAATTTCAAGTGCATCTGGTGTGCATATTGGACCAGATGATCAAGCAGCTCCAGAATTGAGTTGTAGGGATAGTAAAGGTCCAATGGACCTGGTATGATCCTGAAGATGCAACTTGGGAGCACAAGGATGCTATGTGGGCAGAATACCCTCATATTTTTTAATACTTTTGAATTTTTTATTGTATATGTGTATATACTACACTGAGGACAGTGCATAAATAAGGGGGAGGGGAATGTAATACCCATAGGTTGAACCCCAATTGTACATATAAATGTAAATGAAAATATAGGCTAGTGAGTCATGGGTAATGATTGTAAATGTAAATGCAATTATGCATATAATCTGGTGAGATGATGTTACAAGGTCTTTGCTACGGTTCTATGCGCATTGAGTCGTTGCACAGGAATATCATACCAAAAGAGTGTGCACATTTTATAATGTATCACACACATGTGTAAGTGTACGAGGATTGTGAACTAAAGGAAGGGTGTGCACCATCTTGAGTTTTGCGTACAACGGAGTAAGTGTGTGGTTTTGGGGCCATAGTGCCTTTGTGTATATGTAATTTGAGGCTAGAGTGCATGTGTCATTATTAGGTTGGAGAGCCAGATGTTAAAGGGTCAGTGATCCATCATTGTAATATGTAGTCGCATGTAAATATTAATGAAAACACATCATTGTTGCAGACCAACCATGTAAATGAGTATGGGGGGATAAACTCCACTAGATAGGGAAATGAGGCTAAAAGTTAATGATAAGGGGATAAGATAGGGGGGCTTAAGCCCAAAGGAATATTATATTAATATTCCTTAAATTTTAAAGTATGTACTATTATTTTATCCTAATTTATAAGGATGGGGAAAAGTGGGCCCAAGGTAGTTATGAACATGACAAGTGTAAAGTTGGGAACATGCATACATATAGTTTGGACTTAGTTCATTTTCCTATCATTCTATCATCATTCCTTCACTCACTCAGTTATGATTCATACCCTATTTCTACTATACATGTACATGTACCTGTACCCTGGTTAGCTTTGGAGATGGACTGAAGAAGCAAGTTTTCAGGCCCGTAGGATATTGAAGAGGCGGGTTTTCAAGCTCGTGAGCATTCTCTCCATGTGAGAGAATTGGTAGGAATTGATTTCCAAAGGTGTCAAACTACAGCTACAAGTCTCTGAGACTTCCTATTCGGGAAATTTTTGAATCCCCGGAAAGGAAGTGGGGCAGTCGAGGGACTGTTGAGCATAGAAATGGCACACTTCCTGGGGTGGAACAGGAATGTAGGGAATCAGGGATTGTAGACTATTGTTTGGACACGCCGACCACATAGAGAGGGGGGGTGAATTAGTGTGTGGATATTTTTACAATTATTTCTTCATTTA
Source organism: Picea engelmannii (assembly GCA_009831015.1). NCBI lineage: Eukaryota > Viridiplantae > Streptophyta > Pinopsida > Pinales > Pinaceae > Picea > Picea engelmannii. The sequence continues at coordinate 484,938 of ML780018.1, read as the reverse complement.
GTTAGCAACCACTTCAAACATTATTATTTGTTACTTACATTAACTATTAGCTACTTGCATGTAAACATATATCAAAAACACTCATCAATAATAGAGAACTATGAACAATCATCATAATGAACACAATGAACACCAGATATATGTGTAAGATTTTGTATTATGTTGTTACATGAAGACTACGATCTCTGCGGGTTTATCAACACCCACTGAAAAAGGAGCACCAAATCCAAGAGAGTTCCAACTCTCAAATACAAGACTCAGCTTGCATATATTAGCACCAACTGATATGTGAGGACTCCAACCCTCAAGTACAAGACCCAGCTTGTAGATAGAAAACAATATTTCCAACTATGCCAATAGTGTTCAAATATTTTCTACAGATCCATGACTTGTCTATGCTGCAACACATGGGTATCCACACCCTTCTTAACTGCAACTGACATATGTTCACTACTATCCTCACTGCAACTCACACACTACCACAAACCCACCAAGTATCATTGTCACTATCTTTGTTTCTTTCAAACTGTCACTGTAAAACATGTCATGTCAACCTGTACCAGAATCCTGTAACAACCTATACCAAATAACCTACACCAACAATATGTAAAGATAATATCATCAAGAAAATCAAATCCAATCACCAAGACCAATCACCAAAACAACTCTCAACCATATGCACAATATCACCAGAATGTGTGTCAACCAAAACTAATCATAACAACTCATAACCATAACCCACACATGCCTATACAAATCATGTACCAATCACAACCAAGTACCAACCTATAACACGAAAAGTGCATCAACCATGCACAAGAACATACTCCAAGCTAACCAACAAAGGGCCTCTAGCAATACATCATACCATCCATAAACTAATCCCTTACATCAAACCATATGTCAAAACTTCACTTTTATATAGCCTCAAACATATACCACTCATAAGCCAATCATATACCAAGACCACTAGAAAATGCCTCTCACAATGCACCACAATATATGCCAATAAGACCAAGCTAAATGCACCAGCAATGTGCCTCAATAGATCTATCTCAAATCATACTTCTACAATAGATACCATACATCCAAGAGGGTATAAACCAAACCTCACAAATTCATGCCTCAAGCATGCTCCACAACATAAATCATAAACATATAGACATACCTTTACACACTGTAACTGACCTGATGCGTCAGATCTCAGACCAACAGACCTGCAGTCTCTCCTCAGATTCTGCAACCTAGAACAATATCTTCCTGCTTTCCCTTTCTTCAGATCCACGCTTTCCCTTTCTACAGATTGTAGGTATCCACTCTTTCCTCTTCTATTTCTCACAGGTATCACACTTCTATATTCCTACGGCCTGTGGATGTATGCATCCTTCCTTTTTGTATCTCATGGATAATCTCTTAAAACCCTGGTCCATTCACTTCCTTTTTAGCTCCTAAACTTTCGCTACCTCAAACCTATCACTTCAGATTTCTTAATTGTATCTGCAATAGCATTTCACAAAATAGATATTCAACTAAGTTCAATAGGTATTCAACTAGATGCAAATGGGAGACCCTTACTCTCTTATTCATACTCTCGAGGTAGCTTCCTTTAGGGGTTATGTTCTAATTGTTTTACCCAACTTCCCTCTTTTAGGAATAACCCACTTTTAACTACTTTTCCCACTTGCAACCACTTTATCCATAAATAGTAAACTCGCCACTTCTTGTTGCAACCACTTTATTATTTAATTAATTTCTTTTGCAACCACTTTGACTAGGGAATCTTCTTTATGAATTTCTAGAATCTTTTGACTTCTTGTTGACATTCTAGGGGATTCTAGATTACTCTAAAGGGTTCTCCAACTTCTCAAGGACATATCTCCCTAACCACAAGGAACTATGTGACGTACCACATATCACCGAAAATGGAATGAAGAGAACTATCCATCCATCCTTATCTAATAACCTCTTGACTTGTTCTTCAACCTATTTTCTTCCACACAACTTCAGGCTTCACAACCACACATCTAGGATTACTCAACCACTTAACCATTCATACTTTGCAAAGCATATTCCCATGATGGATTTCACCGTAAGGGGACCACTTTGAGAACTTTAACCAAGAGCATCTTCCTATGAGGTCTTGCGCCATAAGGAGACCACTTTGGAGTTCATCCATTTGGTACTTCCTACATAAGAGAATTCATGAGATCATCCTTATCAATGGTAATCAACTATATTTGTTATCAACCATGACATGACATCAATGATACAACTCCCTTTGACATCAACCGTGACATCAATGACAACACATCACCATGACACCACTTGACATCAACCCTTTGACATCAAACCTTTGACATTAATGGAAACTTAGTCCAACAATCTACTCCTTTGGCATTGATTGCAACACTTATACATGGAAACACTCATGCTCATGCTCCCCTTGTGATCATCGCTCCTTATCAATGTTTATGTCTCTCCCCCTTTGACATCAATGGAAAATGGTATCTTATTTTGGGGGTGATCCCTTTGTCTTCATGCCTCTGTTCTTTCTCTTCCTCTTTGACCAAAAATTAACTCCTCTTGTCGATATGTCTCCTCCTAACATTGTACCTTATGTAACCAATCATGGGAATAAGAATAACTCCCTCTGTGGGTATGTATCCCCCTGTCTTCTCTGTAATATTCCATGTAATCATTGTGAACAATATGCTACCACTGTAATATGCTTCTGTTGTGGATACTACTGCTCTACTGAAACAATGATCAACTACTCAACAATATTGCATCATGAATACCATGATATGTTATTCCTTTGATGATTCTTGGACTTTTCTAGGCATCATAGAACGGTCCATCACTATGTTGACTCATATGCTAGTCATCCAAGATACTTTACACTAGGCTTGTCACATGGCTTCCATTCTTTGTGCCACGATCAACATCACCAACTTCATTCATGTTCATTTGTTCAGTGTTTTTCATCCACTTTTGAGAGTTTTCTAGTTTCTTAGCACTTGTTCTCTGAGATTCCATCTTTTCAACATTATATTTCTTCCATGTTTCATTTTCTCTTATTTCCATATTGTATGAATCATTCCTCATTGACTATCTCCTTGAATTCCAACAGTCCTGGGATTTTTGGCCAAACCCACTGTAGTTGTGACATCTCATGGTGTGACAATGTGCAACAATGTGTATGACAAGAATGCATCTCCAACATCTTAAGATGTTATTGAATCCTCCAATATATTTCCTTGAATAATGTCTACAATGCAAGGGTTTGTGACCATATTCATTACATGAGAAGCAGTAACCATTGAAAACATTTTCATACCTATGATTTTGTGTCAACATTGAAGGCATCTCTCTTCTAAATTTGCTTTGAGGTGTAGGACTGACTTCTTGGTGTCTTCCTTGTTCTGATCTTCTAAATATTTCCTTGCTTTGTGCAGGTTCTTGACATGTAGATTTTCTTTCACCCTTTTAAAATGAAGGGCCTACATCATGCTTCTTAGGAGTGCCAACTTCATACTGTGCAGCTTACTTGTATCCAAAACTAGATTTATCATTTGGTGATCTTTGACTATCCAGGATTTCATCCAATATTATTGAGTTTTTCATGAACTTGACATGAGAATTTGACTTCTTAGCTTTACTTCTGAGAACAACTACTTATGATTCCAACTTATGGAATGATTCTTCCTTTTCATTTACATGATTCTTCAATAGTTCCTCTATCATTTTGGCTTCTTCAAGTTGGGTCCTCATATTTACATTTATTTCACTTGTTTCTTTAAGATCTTCAAAGATTTTTCTAAGCTCATCATCCACCTTATTCTTTTCTTTTGCTTGACTAATTATTTCAGTCTTCACTCTCTTGATCTCTTCTTCTTTTTATTCTAATTGATTCCTTTGCTCATATATGACCTTTTCAGTTGTTTCGCTTTCTTCTTGTTTTTTGAGAATTTGTTTTAGTGCCATGGTATGTATTTGGAACTTTTATATGGATTCCTTAGTGATTATTTCAAGAAAATAAAAATTATCTGAGTTATATTCTATTTCCATGCTAACTTCTCTTAAACCAGTTATAACTTCATCTTTAAGATTCAACAAATATTGTTTTTCATCTATATGATAATTGTTAGTTGATTCTACACAAACTTCTTCTATTGCATCCAAATTGTATTCTTTATTTGCAGGAGAACATTCAACATCATTACATTTAGAATTATTGCAATCAGAATATTTTGGAGGGTCTTTACCTTCATTGATAACTGATTTTTTCTTCACGTCCTTGATGGGATCGTCTTTTGTGTCTTGTATTTTTCCTTGATATGCCTTCTATAAATTCAGCCATAGGTCCTTGGCAGAGGTGCATTGTCCTGTGCTTTCTTTGACAGAACCTGAGAGTCCATTGAATATAGTCTTGAATGCCACTGCATTGTTCTTCTTTTATTCCTTTTGGGATGCAAAGTTGGATTGTTTCTTCCAAGGAACTAATCTAGCAACAACTGTGTCCCAAACACCTACTCCTTTTGACTTCAAATACCCTTTCATTTTTATTCTCCATGCCGAGTAATCTATCTCATCAAAGAAGGGAACTTCTTCGATAGAGGGCACTCCATGTCCATCCATTTGTGTTTCCATGGATCTCCTTCAAGCTTGTAAGGCTTATTGTGAAGGCCTTCTCTGATACCAATTATTGTACACACTGACCACACAGAGAGGGGGGGGTGAATCAATGTGTGGCTCTTTTTACAATTATTTCTTCATTTAGTTAGCAACCACTTCAAAAATTATTATTTATTACTTACATTAACTATTATCTACTTTTATGTAAACATATATCAACAACATTCATCAATAATACAGAACTATTAACCATCATCATAATGAACATAATGAACACCAGATGTATGTGTAATATTTGGTATTATGTTGTTACATGAAGACTACAATCTTCAGGGGTTTATCAACACCAACTGAAATAGGAGAAACAACTCCAAGAGAGTTCCAACTCTCGAATACAAGACTCATCTTGCATATCTCATCACCAATTGAGATGTGAGGATTCCAACCCTCAAGTACAAGAACCAGCTTGTAGATAGAAAAAAAAAATATGTCCAATTGTACCAACAGTGTTCAAATATTTTCTAAAGATCTATGACATGTCTATGTTGCAACACACGGGTATCCACCCTCTTCTTAAATACAACTCATGTATTTATGTGCCTATCCTCACTGCAACTCGTGAATTGCCACAAACTCACCAAGTATCACTGTCATTGTCTTTGTTTTTGTCAAACTGTCACTGTAAAACCTGTCATGTCAACATGTACCAGAAACCTGTAACAACATGTACCAAATAATCTGCACAAAAAATCTAAAAAGACAATCTCATCAACCAAACCAAATCCAATCACCAAGACCAATCACCTAAAAAACTCTCAACGATATGCACAATATTACCAGGATGTGTTTCAACCTAAACTACTCATAAAAACTCACAACCATCACCCGCAAATGCCTCTACAAATAATGTACCAATCACAACCAAGTACCAACCTATACCACAACAAGTGCATCAACCATGCACAAGAACATACTCCAATATAACCAACAAAGGGCCTATAGCAATACATCATACCATCCATAAACTAAACCCTTACATCAAACCATATGCCAGAACTTCATTGTTGTATAGCCTCAAACATGTACCACTCATAAGCCAATCATATACCAAGACCACTAAAAAATTCCTCTAACAATGAGCCATAATATATGCCAATAAGACCAATCTAAATGCACCAGCAATGTACCTCAACAGATCTATCTCAAATCATACTTCTACAATGGAAACCATACATCCAAGAGGGTATAAACCAAACCTCACAAAGTCATGCCTCAAGCATGATCCACAACATCACTCATAAACATATAGACATACCTTTACACATTGATATTGACCTGATGCTCCAGATCTGATACCAATAGACCTACAATCTCTCCTCAAATTATGCAACCTAGAACAGTATCTTCCTCCTTTCCCTTTCTTCAGATCTGTTCATTCCCTTTCTATAGATCATGGGTATTTGTGCTTTCCTCTTCTAGAACTTGCATGTATCCATGCTTCTATGTGCCTACGGCTCGTGGATGTACATGACATATCTTTATGTAGCTCGCAAATAATATTTGAAAACCCTGGTTCATTCACCTCCTCTACAGCTCTGAAACTTTTTCTCCTTCATACATTCGCTACCTCAGACCTATTACATCAAATTTTTCAGTTGTACTTTCAATAGCCTTTCAAAAAATAGATATTCAACTAAGTTCAATAGGTATTCAATTAGATGCAAATTGGAGACCCTTTCTCTCTTATTTATACTCTCCAAGTAGCTTCCTTTAGGGGTTATCTTCCAATTGTTTTACCCAAATTCCCTCTTTTAGGGCTAACCCACTTTTAACTACTTTTCACACTTGCAACCACTTTATCCATAAATAGTAAAATCACCACTTCTTGTTGCAACCACTTTATTATTTAATTAATTTCTTTTGCAACCACTTTGACCATGGAATCTTCTTTATGATTTTCTAGAATATTTTGACTTATTTTTGACCTTCTAGAGGATTCTAGATTACTCTAAAGGGTTCACCAAATTCTCAAGGCGATATCTCCCTAACCGTGAGGAACTATGTGACATACCACATATCACCGAAAACGGCATGACGATCACTATCCATCCATCCACATTTGATAACCTCTTGACCTCTTTTCTTCCACACAACTTCAGGCTTCATGACCACACACCTAGGATTACTCAACCACCTAACCATTTGGACTTTGCAAAGTGTATTCCTATGATGGATTTTAACATAAGGGTACCATTTTGAGAACTCTAATCAAGAGAATCATCCCATGAGGGCTTGCACCATAAGGGGCCCACTTTGGAGTTCATCCATTCGGTACCAACTACATAAGATAATTCATGAGAGCATCCTTATCCATGGTCATCGACTACCTTGGATATCAACCATGACCTGACATCAATGATACAACTCCCTTTGACATAAACCTTGACATCAATGACAACACATCACCATGACACCTCTTGAAATCAACCCTTTGACATCAATGACAACTTATTCCAACACTATTAGTTTGAGTTGGCACTTGTGACTGAGTTTCCTACTATCTCATATACCTTATCCTCGTTAGGAATTCTTTACCCAGGTGGAGTTTAGACCTAGTTTAGGGGTGACCCACTAATGAGAGTTATGAGCAGTGTGGTATAAGGTTGGGAGGAACGTGGAAGGTCTGCATGCAGATGGTGTTATTTTAATCAAAGCTAAGTGTCAATTCTATGTTAATTCATGTGTTGCGTTAATATTTATGCACTTTTTTCATGGGTTTTTCCTGTGTATGTTGGATGCATATTTATGTTATTACTTTGTATGAATTGGTGCAATTGCAGAGTATTTTTATTATTTAACTATAGAGATTCTCATTAAACACCGTACTTGTATGGGCTAGAGATGAATATGAATTTACGAGTCGGGATTATGGAAAAATCAACTAAGTGTGGAAAAATAATGGTGCGCGAATGTGTGTACTAAAATTTTATGTTGTGCAGTGAAAAGTTGGTAATGCACAGAAAAATTATGGTGCATTGGTGTGCACACTAAAATTTGTTTTTGTTCCATGCAGAGTTGGTGATGCATGGAAAAATAATGATGTGCGGGGGTGCGTAGTAAAATTTGGCATTGCGTGGTGTAGAATTGGTGGTGCGCTCATAATATTGGTGCGCAGGTGAACACAATAGAATTTGGCTTCGCAGGATGCAGAGCTTGTGGTGCATGCATAATATTGGTGCACAATGCATGTGCATTGAGGGTTGGTAGAGCGCAGTGCAAATTTGTTGGTGTGTGTGCAATGTTAGTGTGTAGTGTGTGCACGTTAAATATTCACACCGCGCGAAAGTAGAATTGGTGGTGCGCAGGGATTATTGGTACACAATGTGAGCACACTGAGATTTAGTGTTGTGTGGTGTAGAGTTTGTAATGTATGTATAATATTTGTGTGTGACAACACAAAAGTTGGCATGCAACACAAAAGTTGTGCGCACTAGATATTGGCATGCAACACAAAAGTTGTGTGCATTAGATATTGGCATGCAACACAAAAGTTGTGCGCATTAGATATTGGCGCACAACACAAACATTGTGCACGTTGGATATGGGTGCATGGTGCATTCGCTACATTTTGGGAATTGTGCATGTAGAAATTTTTCATGCTAAGTATGGGTGTGTAATTTATATCTAGTGTGCGCGAAGTCGATTTGGCAGACTACAACAGCAAAAAACCAGTGATTTTCTACCCAAAAAGAGGTGAAACTTGGCTAGATTGTCCAAATTATGATGATGAGGAACCCAATTTGGATCATGTCAAAACTCCAGAAGATAAATTTCAAAGAAGCATAAATATTGTTCATATTTTCACCTGGTTAAGGTTTGAACAGAAGGAAATCTTGGGTAATATTCAAATGGCCATAACTTTCTACTCAAGACTCATAATTGAGCAAGGAAGTAGTCATTGGAAAGGTATTGGATAGAGGAATCTAGATATCCAACCAGAAAATTGATATAGGTAGTTAATTTCATAAAGAACCAAAAGAAACAATTATAATGCATTATTGGAACAAAATTGTACATAATTTTCATGAATTTGTTAAATTGTTTATTCTAACAAATATTGTTGCCTGCACATTTTTGTAGAGTAACAACATTTAGATCAGAACAAGATCAACATAGATTTTAGAGGCATGGAATATGCATAGATTTCTTACAACCATGAAGATGAGATCAAAGGGATGTATGTTTGTATGGGTAATGAAGGTACAAATTCAAATGGACATGGAGAAGGAAAGGAGGAAAGGATGAAATTGGTAGAGACCATAAAAATTATACAAAAGGATGTCTAGATTTATAAAGTTGATAATGAGAGGATTATGAAAGGAAAATAAAACCAAGATGGATTCAGCATCAAGTTAATCCAGATATTAGACAGAATAGAGAAGAAGATGGATAAGGAGACTGATTCAAGAAAATAAAAGAGTCAAAGATGATGAGAGGAGAAGAACAATAAGTGTTGGAAGGCATCACCATCACCCCCCAATCCATTAAACTAGGAGGGCACACTGTTGTAGGAAAATCTCCCTGCGGACAGGTAGATTACCTCAAAGAGGTAGACCCTAAACTCTAATACAGAAAGTGCTTAACGTGGACACTGACTTCCTTTCAAATCTATACAAACTAATGCATGAGGAGGAAGGAGAACAAAAGTACCTCTTTATCGACGTTTGTCCCTGCACGCCCCAAGTTGAGCTCCAATCTTTCACTCCTCGATGATCTTTATAGACAAACAAAGTACGACCACTTCCTACTCTATTGATATTAGCTTGAAAACAGATCTATCTATCAATGATAAGTTCATGTAAAATCAGACACAAACTAGAAACAAACAGGCCAACGTGTCATATTAATGAGAACAACGACAGCAGTACTTACAATCGTAGATGCGAATGCGACAGCTTCGTCAAGTCCCCTTTGCCTAACCCTTGCTCGAAAGATCCATGACCCGGATGATAACAGCTTCACTAATCACTCTCCTTTAGTTCATTGTGTGTTTCCTATGAGATCATAGGTTTCATGCTAGCAATTCTTCCCCCCTTTTCACCATCATAGAGCCTGCTTATATAGGTTAAGAGAGGCTTAACCTCTTGAGGTATCTTTAGGGTAAGTTGAGGAATTCCCTCCTTAGATCAGGGATCTTCTGATTGAACCAAGAATTCGAATGCAACTACCTTCCAAACTTGAAATATCCTCCCCTTATTCTCCTTAATGGGCCAACTACTACCCAGATTAGACAGCGCTCCCTCAAAAGGAGCATCAGGGCGTTATAATGCTCCCTAGGAGGCTCAAGGGGAGCGCTAGCACTCTAAGGATGGGTAGCACTCCTTCAGAGAAGTGGTTTGTTGTTATAACACTCCCCAGTAGCTTGTGGGGGAGCGCCAGCGCTCCTAAGGATGCCATAGGGGAGCGCTCTCCCTCAAAACCCTGTTTTAAGGGCTCCTTTCAGGTGATAAGAGTTCCTTGACTTCAGTTAATCATTCTCCCTCCTCCAAATCAAGTGTCCGAGGTATTCTAAGTGTCTCTTTAGTGTCGTCATCACGGCAGTATGCTTGAACAACATTTGTGACACTTGCGAACAACTTGCGACACTTGTGACAGTTGTAAGGAACATGCGACACTTACGACAGTTGAGAGGAACATACGACACTTATCCAATTGAGTAATATTGATGTGTAACAGATTGCCCCCCAAAGCATGAAGTTAGAATATGAGAACTAATAACTTAAATGCTTTGTAGACTTTCAAGCAAGGGTATAGACTCGGAGAACCTGACGGAAACTGCACACAAACATCCAACAAATATCATGACATATTTCAAAACCCAAGGCAGGCATACCTATGCTTGGGTGATCAAGACTTGCAAGACATGGTCGCCATAAAATACACTGTGGATCCATAATTGTATTGATAAAAAGGGTATAGCCACTGAAGGTACAATGTGGATCTATACTCTGATGACCTGGACTGATCGTAGCCATGAAGAATACACAATGGATCTACGAGATGACAAGACATAGCCATGACCAATACAAAGTGGATCTATGTAACAGTGTATGCATCATTTGTCCAAGACAAACTCCTTCGCAACCTGGGCAAAGTGTATATCAAAGTGATCGCTCAACCCAGGGTCTTCTTACCAATCCCAATGTGGTACGAATCTAACCATGTGAATAGATGTCCTAAGGTCGAACATGGCAGAAACCACTTGATTACCGGTCAATGGTGTAAA
>ML780018.1:446224-465256 GCA_009831015.1 Picea engelmannii | reverse complement strand
TTGTCTCTCTTGAAGACAATCGCTCTCGCACACCCAAGAAACCCTCAATGGCAGAAGAAAAGAAAAACTACGGAGCAGACGATCCTATCAGTCTGTTGCTTGAGCAAGCTCTCACGCGACAGAGGGACGAAATGATGGAGAATTTTTCCCACATCCTTCAACGCATGTCGATAGCATCAGGCGCATCTTCATCAAGCGGCCACTTTGGAGGCACCTTGCCTTTCAAGGTATAGGTTAATTTTGATATTCCCGTATTTGAAGGTCAAATAGATGCAGATGCCCTAGATAAATGGTTAAATCTGCTAGAAGGTTATTTCTTTGTTCATAATTTTTCAAACAAGGAAAAGATCACATTCGCACTCCTTAAGCCTCTCCCCCATGTCAAACATTGGTGGGAAACTTACTGGGAGCAAAGTTCCACAGAGGAGTCTGGAATATATGGGGTCGATCCCACTTGGGATTTTTTTATGGATGCGGTAAAGGAACAGTACTACCTTGTTGGCAACTATGAGGACCAGTACATGAGATGGACCACACTGCGGTAAGAGAGGGGCCAAACAGTTCCAGAGTTCACCAATACCTTCCATAACTTGCGCACCAAGATGGGTATCAAAGACTCTGAGCAACATTTGGTTCTGAAATACCATGGGGCTCTACACAGATACATCCAAACTGAAATGTATTTTCTGGACATCTCATCACTCGGTGTTGCTTATCGATATGTTGTTAAAACTGAGCAGAAATTTAAGCACCAGAACAAACGGGAGTTCGGGTCTGCAAATCCGCAACAACCAAAGCATGACAAAGACGACCCTAACAAACAGTCTCCCTAAAACCAGTCCAAGACACAAGAAAAGAAGGGTCACGGGAAGACAAAGAAGGACACCGGAAAATGGTGCGATTTCCACAAAATCCCCTGGCACAACACCGATGAATGTCACTCAAAATAGTCATTGGTGGCCAAGATCAAAGACAAGGAGCCAAACCCTGATTCAGAATCTGATTCTGAAAATATTGGTAAAAGACAGATCATCGACGCAGACCCCACTGTTATTGTCGCGACCGTAGCAATTCAACCAGAAGAACCAACATATCCTGAAGAGGGGGAGCGCCTTTTTCATTCACAGATGTGGGTGAAGGGGATCCCGCTGCATTTTATTGTTGATAGAGAAAGCCAAAAGAACCTCATCTCAGCAGAGGTCGTCAAACAGTTGGGATTGTCGACAACACCACACCCGCAACCATACAACATCGGGTGGCTTCGCCAAGGACGAGATATTCGTGTCAACCAGCAGTGTCGATTGTCATACGGCATCCAACCCTTCAAGGATGAGGTATTATGTGATGTTGCCCCACTGGATGTATGTGATGTTCTCTTGGGCCAGCCATATATGTGGAAACACCATGATATCTATGATTCTCGACCCCGTAGTGTCATTATTACTCTTGGGGGTCATCTCTATAGGATACCAGAGGTAGTTCCAACTACTGCCCCACCTAAACAGTGTTGCAAGGTAGTATCTCATACTACAAAATTCATCTTCTCCACAATCTATTCAAAGGGTGAACAGAAGGATACTGCAACTACTACAGCCTTTCCCCAAGCACCTTCTATCCAACAGAAGTAGGTCGACAAGGCTGTAGCAAAGTGAAAATATTCCTTCTGCACATCATCCTCTCGACTTGTTGAACAACCTCAACCGCAACAGGTTCGTGACAGATTTCCACAAACTGAGCAGTGTGACATCTCCAGCAAGACAAGCAACTCACCAAGATGCAGATTCAACAAATGTTTTTCCCTCTCCCCTGGGAACTCAACGCAATGGAGACCATTGCTTCCTAAGGAGGGAGTATTGATCCAGGTGGATATCGGTGGCCACCCACCTTTTCCAAATGGCTCAAAACGGATTTCTGGCAATTTTGGCAATTTACTATTTTTAGCAGGTTTTAACTTCCAGGACCATTTTGAGGGCCTAAATGAAGGTTTTTCAAGATTGATGTTCTTAATTATAGCCAACGGCATAATTGAGTCCCCAAAATGAATCTCCTCGACGATACCTTTCCAACGAGCTATCACACGCCTAAAACGGAGATCGTATGCAAAAGTTACGACCCCGGGAAGTTGATGTACTAACTTACCCAAATGGGGCCCATATGACTTTTGGCGCTTCATCTCCTAGGGTTAGGTTTTTGGATGTCTAGGACTTTTGGCATTCCCGTCTATTGTAAAAAGGCCTTCTGAGCCTCATTGTAATCATCTTCTTGTGAATGCAAGTAGCGGTCACATCTCTTCTCAGAGATAAGCTGCCACCATTCTAGCAAGTCTTTCACTCTGGATTTTTACAGTCTTTGTACATTTCTCTGATTAATAGAAATCATGTATTACTGTATATTTGTGTTTATGGTTGCATCTCTGATACATTTCTGTTATATTATTGAATATCTACAATATCTCTGTGCATTTCTTTATTATATCTCCACTCTCATTTCGTGCCAAAAATAATCTGGATCAGATTAACCCTGTTAAACATGTAAATGTGGGCACTTGTCGAGGCCTCATCGTGGGGTTGGTTGGAACTACCCCCTGGAGTGGGGGTTTGAGTAACCAAAGATTGTTGTTGTGGGAAAGGCTGAGTAAGCACAGCGTATTGTGAATTTCCCTTAAAAATTTTGGCCACTTCATCGCGATGTGGGCAGTCTCGAGTGTAGTGATCGTCACCACAAATGAGACATGGGAATTTCGGTTTCCATTGTGGTTGTTTCCCGGCAGCAGGGGTTTGTGGTTGATTTTTTGGTTGTTCGTTGTTGTTGTTTTTCTTTGGTTTATTTCTCTCTTTCTTCTTTCCCCCCAATTGTTGTGAAGGGGTTGATTGGACCGCATTCACCTCAGAGACCTGAGTTTGAGGGGGGGTAGAAGAGGGTGCAGTCGGGCTGGGAGCAGTCGTCGAAGCGGGATGTTGTGTTGTTCCAGTCGACTGGGAAGTAGATTGGGTTTTGACGGAGCCAATAACTCCATCCACGTGCGAGGCAGATGATGGTTTGGATGGATCATTAGTGGCACGAGTAGCATTTGGTATCAACTCGTATAGAGTACCAAACTGTGAATAAACTAAGTCTAAGTACTGGGCTCGGGAAATAGCTTCCTCCTCGGTAACTACACCACCCATCACAACATCACGAGCGATTTGGGGTAACAGTGATTTGGTGAACCATTCTGCTAATAGTTGGTCAGGAATGACCGCTTTGATTAGCCTTCGTCGTCGTCTCCATTCATGAATATGATCAGAGATATGGATGGAGGTCGTCTGACGAAGGGAAGTCAATAGTTCAGTACCTGTCTCGTATCGAATGGGTAGTTGGAAATGTGTGAGGAAGGACATGGAAAGAGAGTTGAAATCATGAAAAGAAGCACGGGGTAGTTCAATGTACCATTTTACTGCGGAACCTGTAAGCGCTCGTTGGAAAAGACGCAAACCTATAGAATCGTCCATGAGGGAGTTGGATGAACGCCACAGATGGAAATTCATCACATGGTTGTTTGGGTCTTCTCTGGACTTTCCGTCGAATTTCGGAATATCGGAAGGAAGTTTAGCTGGGATAGCTGGCCAAACCGGAGAATGAAATATGGGATCATTCGTTAACCGAGACAAGTCTGGAAGATCCAGGGTTGCTAGGAAAGATAGTTTTCGATTAACTTGTGGGTAATGTTGGTGTGGCATAGGGACACCAGTAGGACCATACACTGGGTTATGTGGATAATTGTAACTAGTGGGTCCTCTTGTATAAGGTTGGTGTTGACCAGGGTACATAGGATTTGAGGTGTTTTGAGAAACATGTGCGAGCAAAGGATAATAGGATGGGTTTTTAGGATTATAAGCTGGATTTGGCATTTGTCCATAAGGGGGTTGTTGCGGAGCTTGAGAATTGTGTCCTGCCGAGAACTGTGGGTTTCCTGGAAAAGGGATATTCCATGGATTAGGTGTGGCAGACACATTTTGTCCATATGGTTGATGGTAGGCTCCGGATTGAGGCTTCCCCCCAGCATGAGGGTGCCCCCCAAATGGAATTTGTCCTCCGGTGAGAGGATGCCCCTCAACTTGAGGTAGAGTTCCCAGAATTTGAGAACTAGACGTAAATGACTGACCGGTGCCACTGAACGAATTAGGACCACCAAGACCGGTCCCTCCGGGTTGTTGGATAGGTATGGAACTTCCCGGCATAAATTGGGTAGTAGTGGCAGTGGTAAGATTCAATGTTCTGTACCCAAAAGGGAGTGATGATGTAGGTCTTGGTGTTATTGGTGTGCCAATTGCAGCTTGGCTAACCACCGCATTACCGACAGGGATAGTCGGAATGTGAGGGACCATTGTAGAATGGGCCTTCTGGAGAGGAAAAGTAGACCTTGGGCCAACGAACGATGTGGTCGGACCAACGGATGGTGTGGTTGTAAAAATAGTGGTACCGGTAAAATGGTTTAGGGGTACGGTGTAGGTAATAGGCGCGTCGGCACCTATTCCTGCTCCATAAAGATCCTGCACCATGCGCGGTGGACTTTGAACAATGTCTGCGGTCCAAAAGGGGTCGTCGGCTAAAGGGTTTCAACGAGACTGAGTTGGAATGTCATAAGGATTGACGACGACAAATTCACCAACCGAATTCAGTTGGAGGACACATCGTTCATATCCCTCTGGAATGCGGAAAGCTTCCGGAGATTCTGAAACAATTCGAAAATTCTCTAAAGGAGTGGGAACTTCTTCTTGGGAAGTTGTAGTGTCTTGAACCTCGCTCTGTTGAGGAGATTCCTCCATAGAATGAGGGGGTAAATGGGTGTTCCCTTCCATATTTTCTAGAGGAAGTCCCTGTAGCCTCCGCGAATGGCGTGGAGGGTCGATGTTGGCGAAAAAGAGTCGGTGAAAAATATCTATGGCCAACTACCGAAAAGAAACAGCATACGCTAATAGAATCTAAGAATCACAACCAAGCAAACAGGACCTTCTCTCGATGACCGTACTAGTTGGTGATGAAATCCAACGTCGCGTGATCAAGTCAATAAGGGGTGGGGATATGGTGGAATAGTTACAATGGCGACCTGCTTAACGGACTTACGCCTTGGTGCAAGCTTCCACGCAGTAATTGTGGATTTACCCTCCAAGGAGCCCGAGTGAGTTTGACCAATGTCTGCTCCAGGTACAGTGAGACTTCCCTTCACTGTCACCTTGTGTAAGACCCTAAAGATTATGGATACTAAGGTTACCAACTCGCAGTCATCCCCTGGGCGGGTACAGTCGACAGTTCGATCTGAACGTACGGGCAGGGTATCTAGCCCAAAATCAAATTGAAAGGCTTTCACACAGTAATTGTGGATCTACCTTTAAGTGATCCCCATAATACGATCTGACCACTACAATCAGTCAAACCACGGAGGGATAATCTCCGTAACTTTCCTGAATGCGACCTCGTGCGTAACCCCTGTGTGAGAGAGGGATCCCAGGCAGACTTATACGACAATTGGATTTGACTCTCCCTAACTCAGGATGCTAATGTTTGTTTTGGAAACTTTGGAGAGTTATGCTCACAGCCTAATCCAAAGTACTAAGCCTAGTCTACTGTTGGTGGAGGATCCTAGAAAAGAAAATGTTCTAGATAATTTTTAATTAGCGTTTATTTTATAGTTGTTCTTTACTCAAAAAGGGGTGCATGAAAGTGAAACAGATGGAATTATGACTCAGTCCCAAAAATGCATCAAAAGATGATAAGCAGTCATTTCTTTTCGATGAACATATATCTAAGGGAGAGAGAGAGAGAGAGAGTTCTTTTCACTAACAAGCACTGATAAGGAATGTCCTCAAACAAATTTTCTTCAATCAAATCTGATGTGGTGCTAAAACTTTTGAAATACCTTCTAATATGAAAAATCAATCATGAAGATGTCTCTTTATTGTTTGTATGTGAATAATGATCAATTCAAAACAATGCTCGTCTTGCTAATTATCTTTTTAGATCAATGAAAATCAGACCAACACAAGCAGGAATCTTACAAACAATACACCCTCTCGTTGTGATCAAAACAAGAAGCGAAAGAAAAGAAAAAATTAAAGAAAAAACAAGAACTTCACACCATAAGAAATGTTGAAGAACAATGATCTTAACTAAAACCAAATGACAATATCCATAGGCTTCTGATGACCTTCACCAGAGGTTTTTCACTCAGTCAAAAAGGAGAGAAAGACAATACATGGGTTTCAAAACTCCAAACAGCAGAAAAACTCAAAACAATAGTGAAGAAGGCTACAAACTCTGAACAGCAAGGTGTTTGTTCTTCAAAAAGAAAGATGTCAAAGTTGAAAAGGAAGAAGCATTGA
Source organism: Picea engelmannii (assembly GCA_009831015.1). Lineage (NCBI taxonomy): Eukaryota > Viridiplantae > Streptophyta > Pinopsida > Pinales > Pinaceae > Picea > Picea engelmannii. The sequence continues at coordinate 458,894 of ML780018.1, read as the reverse complement.
CTCACAGAGAGACTCAACAAGTGAAACCCAGAGGTAAAACCCTGAAAAAGAGCAATTCTGGAAAAAAAATTGGCCAAAAGAGGGTTGGCGCTCTGTTGTAAAGGGAAAGGAGCATTATAGCACTCTATGTAAAGCATTCAAGGAGCGTTGGAGCTCTGTCAATATAGGCACAGAGGCACCAGGTTCAAAAATCTCTTAAAAGTATCAAAAATCCAAAAATTGCAGTCCAGTTTCGTCAATCAAGCTGAGTGTAATGGGGTAGGGAGTCAATCAGCTCATGAAATCAATCAAAAAGGGATGAACCAGGTCTGAAAATAATCAAGGTATGAGACAAGGTCTATGAGGAGAAATCAAAATAAAAAGTTTCGATTTGAGGACTCCCCAGTGGAGTCGCCAGTTTCTGTTGTAGGAAAATCTCCCTACGGACAGGTAGATTACCTCAAAGAGCTAGACCCTAAACTCTAAGACAGAAAGTGCTTAATGTGGACACTGACTTCCTTTCAAATCTATACAAACTAATGCATGAGGAGGAAGGAGAACAGAAGTACCTCTTTATCGACGTTTGTCCCTGCACACTCCAAGTTGAGCTCCAATCTTTCGCTCCTCGATGAGCCCTGTAGACAAACAAAGTACAACCACTTCCTACTCTATTGATATTAGCTTGAAAACAGATCTATCTATCAATGATAAGTTCATGTAAAATCAGACACAAACTAGAAAGAAACAGGCCAAGCGTGTCATATTAATGAGAACAACGACAACAGTACTTACAATCGTAGATGTGAATGCAACAGCTTCGTCAAGTCCCCTTTGTCTAACCCTTGCTCGAAAGATCCACAACCCAGATGATAACAGCTTCACTAATCACTCTCCTTTAGTTCACTGTGTGTTTCCTATGATATCATAGGTTTCATGCTAGCAATTCTTTCCCCCTTTTCACCATCATAGAGCCTTCTTATATAGGTTAAGAGAGACTTAACCTCTTGAGGTATCTTTAGGGTAGGTTGAGGAATTCCCTCCTTAGATCAGGGATCTTCTGATTGAACCAAGAATTTGAATGCAACTGCCTTCCAAACTTGAAATATCCTCCCCTTATTCTCCTCAACGGGCCAACTACTGCCCAGATTAGACAGCGCTCCCTCAAAAGGAGCATCAGGGCGTTATAACGCTCTCTAGGAGGCTCAAGGGGAGAGCCAACGCTCTAAGGATGGGTAGCGCTCCTTTAGAGAAGTGGTTTTTTGTTATAACGCTCCCCAATAGCTTTTGGGGGAGCACCAGCACTCCTAAGGATGCCATAGGGGAGCGCTCTCCCTCAAAACCCTGTTTTAAGGGCTCCTTTCAGGTGATAAGAGTTCCTTGACTTCAGTTAATCATTCTCCCTCCTCCAAATCAAGTGTCTAAGGTATTCTAATTGTCTCCTTAGTGTCGTCATCATGGAAGTATGCTTGAACAACATTTGCGACACTTGCGAACAACTTGCAACACTTGCGACAGTTGTAAGGAACATGCGACACTTACGACAGTTGAGAGGAACATGCGACACTTATCCAATTGAGTAATATTGACGTGTAACACACACTGTATTTCAACTCTATCTTTTGTCAAGAAGTATAAGAGAAGGTCTCAGGTGGATGAGCTACATGGAGAAATGAATAAAATCAAACCACCTACATTTGATGGTGAGCACAAGAAGGATGTGGAGACCTGTCTATTAGGCATGAGGAAGTACTTCTTATTACATAACTACTTCTCACAAACAAAATAAATAATTTCCATCTATCAACTCAAAGGAAAAGCATCAATGTGGTGGGGCCAATTTGTACAGGTGCATCACATTGATGAAAAGAAGGTTACTTGGAGGGAATTCAAGTGGTAATCTCAGAAGAAGTACTTAACCAAACTATAATATGATAAGAAAATGAAGGAGTTCTTTGAAATCAAGCTTGGGAGTATGAGGATAGATGAGTATGAAAGGCGATTCTTAGAATTGTTGAAGTATGTTTCTTTCATCAAGGATGATAAAGTGAATATTTAGAGGTATTTGAGTGGGCTACCATCATTTATTAGTGATAAGATACAATATGATGATCCCAAGACACTAGAGGAAACTATAAGAAGGGATAAATTCCTTTATGATTATCATAAAGGAAGACCAATTTTCCAAAAATATTGGGAAGACAGGAAGAAAAAAAAGATGGAATAAAGGAAGGGAACTAAGCCACCATTCTTAAGAAACAATTCTTAGGGACGACCAACTTCTAAATAACCTAGAATGATCGAGACATTGGGGAAAATACCAAGGAAACAACCTATTCAATTGTGGGGTTGTGGGGGAGATCATATGTATAGATATTTCCCTCACATAGGTGAGAAAGTGAGGATTGTTCATAATGTACAACAATTTGATATAGTGCAGGACATGGCCAGAAATTTACCTAGGATCTATGTAGCCCTGGATAACAAGAAAGCTTAGTTTCAATCACATATGATTGAAGTGGAAGGTAAGATCAATAACCAACCCATTGCTATTTTATTGTATTCAGGAGCTAGTAATAGTTATCTAGATCCTAAGATGGTGTAAATATTTTAATTGCCAAAAAACAATCTTGGAAAACCTTGGTTGGTGTAGTTAGCTACAAGACCTAAAAGGAAAATTAATGAGATGGTTAAGCCATGTCCAATAGACATGAATGGACTAAGTACCAGGGCATATTTGAACATCATACCTTTAGGTTCCTATGACTGCCTAATAGGTATGGATTGGTTGGACCAACATCATGTTGTACTAGAATGTTATAATAAGGCATTTAATTGCTTGGATGAGGAAGTGAACTTGAGGATAGTTTAGGGAATTCCTAGGGTAGTAACCATTAGAGAAGTCGCATCCTTGAAATTGAAGAAGGGTTACAGGAAAGGGTGTCAAATATCTGTAGGACATATGGAAGAGACACCAAAAGATAAGGTGCCATATATTGAAGATTATGAGAGAGTTTGAAGATGTATTTAAAGAAATTCCAGGATTTCCACCCAAGAGAGATATCGATTTATCCATCAATTTGATGCCTGGAGCAACTCTAGTATCCAATACCCCTTACAAGATGAGTACACCAGAACTGAACGAATTGTAAATGTAACTTGAAGAGCATCTGAGAAAGGGGTATATATGCTCGAGTGTGTCACCTTGGGGTGCCCCAATATTATTTTTGAAGAGAAAGGATGGAGATTTGAGGCTTTACAAAGACTTCAGGTAGTTGAATGAGGTAACTATGAAGAACAAGTATCATTTTCCAAGGATAGATGACCTCTTTGACCAACTGAAATATGAAAATATATTTTTGAAGATTGATATTAGGTCATATTATCATCAGGTAAGAATTAAAGTACAAGACATCAACAAAACTTCTTTCAGAACAAGGTATGGAAATTATGAGTTCATAGTGGTGCCATTTGGGTTGTCAAATGCACCAAATGTCTTCATGTTTCTAATGAATGGTATTTTCAAAGAATACTTATAATTTTTTCATTGTCTTCCTAGATGGAATTTGTATATATTCTAAGTCTGAAGAAGAGCATGAGAAACACTTGACAATGGTGTTACAAGTATTGAGGGAGAAGCGATTGTATACCGAATTGAGCAAGTTCTCATTCTATTAGAAGAAAACCCATTATTTGTGCCATATCATTTCAAAAGAAGGAATAGCAGTGGATCCAGAAAAGATAAAATCCATTCAGTGGTGGCCAACACCAAGGAATGTCTCTGAGGTGAGATCATTAATGGGACTTGTAGGTTACTATAGAAGATTCATTGAGGGATTTTCAAAGATTGCACACCCAATCAATTCCTTGCAGAAGAAGGGTGTGATGTTTGAGTCAACATCGGATTGTAAAAGGAGTTTCCAACACTTGAAGCATTTATTAAAAAATGCTCCAATACTAAGGATTGTTGATGCAAATTAATACTTCATTGTATGCACTAATGCGTGTAAAGAAGGGTTTGGTGGAGGCCTTAGTCAGAATGGGTATGTGGTGCGTTATGATTCAAGCAAATTAAAGGAGCATGAAAGGCACTATGCTACTCATGATTTGGAATTGGAAGCCATAGTGCGTGCCTTGAAGATGTGGAGGGACTACCTCATGGGGAAAATATTTGAGTCGAGGAAATACCATAGTGGTTTGAAATATTTATTTGGATAGCCAAATCTAAATTCTAGGAAAAGAAAGTGGTTGGAATTCCTCAATGAATATGAATTTGACATAAATCATATCAAGGGGAAAGAGAACAAGGTAGTCAATGCACTTAGCAAAAGGGTGCATGAGATGCATGCTACAACCATTAGCATGTACCAATCAGATTTGAAAGACAGAATTTTAGAGGCTGCAAAATCAGATTTACCATACATGGAAATAAAGACAAAATTACAACAAGGTATTTTGTAGCAGAAAAGTGAAGAATATAAGCTAGAAAAAGATGAAATTCTCATGTATAGGGGCAAAATTTATGTGCCAAATTCTTCGAAATTGAAAAATACAATTTTAAAAGAAATGCATAATGTGCCTTATGTTGGGCACCCATCTTACCTAAAAATGGTTGCAGCTATCAAGAGCCATTATTATTGGCCAAGTATGAAGAAAGTGGTTGCTTATTTTATTGTCAGGTGTTTGGAGTGTCAAAAGGTCAAGGATGAGCATAAACACCCAGCTTGTTTTCTACAGCCATTACCCATTCCTAAGTGGAAATGGGAAGTTGTAACAATGGATTTCATTACCAAACTTCCCAGAAAAAACAAGAAGCATGATTCTATCATGGTAGTGGTGGATAAGCTTACTAAGGCTGCCCATTTTACTCCAGGAAAGCTCACACACAAGGCATCTAACATTGATGATATTTATATGAGATAAATTTCTCAACTACATGATATACCAAAGACAATTGTGTATGATAGATATCCAAAGTTTACATCAAATTTTTGGAGAGGATTATTCAAGCGATTTAGAAAAAATATGAATTTCAGCACAGTTTATCCTCTAGAGTCAGATGGGAAAACAGAAAGGGTGAATCAGGTGATAGAAGACATGCTAAGGATATATGTGATGGATAAACTATCCCAATGGGAGGATTATTTACATTTGGTGGATTTTTCTTATAACAATGGGTACCAAGAATCTCTAAAGATAAGCCCATTTGAGGTACTTTATGGCAGAAAGTGAAACACACCAGTGATCTGGGACAACCTAGTAGACAAAGCAGTGGTTGGGTCAGAACTAATCAAGGAAAGGGAAGAGCAAATGATGAAAATATGACAGAATTTAAAGGATTCCTAGGACAAGAAGAAAAGCTATGTTGATAAAGGAAGAAATCACAGAGAATTTAAAGTGGGTGACCATATTTTCTTGAAATTAAAATCCAAGAGAAGTTCCCTAAAGTTGGGAAATCGTTCAAAGTTGGCAGCACGTTACTATGGGTCGTTTGAAATCCTGAAGTGGATTGGTCCTGTAGCATATATGCTTTCCTTACCAGCATCAATGTGTAAGTATCGTGTGAGGATTGCGCACTAAAGGAAGGGTGTGCACCATCTTGAGTTTTGCATACAATGGAGTATGTGCATGGTTTTGAGGCCAAAGTGTCGTTGTGTATATGTATTTTGAGGCCAAAGTACCTATGTGGTTATTAGGCTGGAGAGCCAAATGTTAAAGGGCTAGTGAGCCATCATTGTAATATGTAGTCACATGAAAATATTAATGAAAATACATCATTGATGCAGACCAACCATGTAAAAGATTATGGGGGGTAAACTCCACTAGATAGGGAAAGGGGGATAAATGTTTAGGATAAGGGGCTAAGCTAGGGGGGCTTAAACCCAAAGGAATATTATATTAATATTCCTTAAAGTATAAAGTATGGATAATTATTTTATCCCAAGTTCTAAGGATGGGGAGAAGTGGGCCCAAGGTAGTTCTCAACATGACAAGTGTCAAGTTGGGAACATGCATACATATAGTTTGGACTTAGTTCATTTTCCTATCATTCTATCATCATTCCTTCACTCATTCAACTGTAATTTGTACCCTGTTGTTACTATACCTATACCTATACATGTACCTGTACCCTAGTTAGCTTTGGTTATGGAGTGAAGAAGTGAGTTTTCAGACCCGTAGGATATTGAATAGGCAGGTTTTTATTCCCATGAGAATTCTCTCCAGGTGAGAGAATTGTTGGGAATTGATTTCTGAAGGTGTCAAACTACAGCTATAGGGCTCTAATACTTCTTGTTCAGTTGGTTTCCTAAGCCCCAGAAAGGAAGTGGGGCAGTCAAGGGACTGTTTAGCAAAGAAGGGGCACACTTTCTAGGGTGGGAAATGCATGTGGGGAATGAGGTATTGTAGGATGTTAGTTTGAGTTGGCACCTATGACTAAGTTTCATGTTGTCTAAGATACCTTAGCCTAGTTAGGAATTATTTACCCATGTGGAGTTTAGTCCCAACTCGGGGGTGACCCACTACTGAGAGTTATGATTAGTATGGTCTAAGGCTGGGAGGAACGTGGAAGGTCTGCATGCAGTTGTTGTTCTTTTGATAAAAGATAAGTTTAAATTGTGTGTTAATTCATGTCTTGTGTTAATATTTATTCATTTGTTTTCATGGTTTTTTCCTATGTATGTTGCATGTGTATTTATGTTATTACTTTATATGAATCGGTGCAATTGCAAAGTATTTTTATGATTTAAATTAGTATCATAAGTTGAAATTTTAAGTGGTATAGCCCAGTTGGTGACTAGGGATGTTACATCAATACTTGTATTTCATACAAAGGACATCATTTTATGCAATACTTCTTCACTTGAAGAGATGATATTTGTCTCACTGAGACAGGATTTTGAATTTCCTGTAGGGTACTTTTATTCCCTTCCTCATCTTCACACGCTAATGTTTTATTGTAATAGTCTATCTTGGCTTTATGGGCAGCCAATGATTCCATGCCAATCATCATGTCATAAGATCCTAAACGGAGTATGTTTAGGGTTTCTTGGGTAGACAACACATTCATAATGAATTGGCATGCTTGTATGACTTTTGTTACCTTTCCTTTTGTTCCATTGGCTAGCTCCACCAGTCATGATTTAGCATGTTTTACTTGTCGTAGTTTACATTTCTCAACATTTTGAGGGGAAACATAACTCAAATTAGAACAAGGGTCAATTAAAATGTAAATAAGATGGTTGGAAATCATACCTTCCATCTCCACCACTGATGCTTGGTATTTAGATTCTCCATTATCCAGGGTTGCATAAATTTGTGGCATGCTCATAGACACATCGTTGATTTTGGTAGATTCAAGGATGTCGTATACCCTCATATTTTATTGTTTGCTTTTGGGGAAGTCCCTTAGCAAGTGGTCTTCTCCACATACCCAACATTTCAATGGTCTCTCTTTGTAATATCATTCTTTCATAGGGTTGATCCAAAGGGATTGTTTCCTGATCCAAAAAGGATCCAAAGAAGACTAAGAACAACTCATAACTCACAGAAGCAACTCAGGATGCTTAGAATGGCCTCAACAGACAGATAAAGGGAAAAAATTCAAATTTCTCAAAACTCAGTAAAAATGAAATCATCATGAAGAGCATGTCTCAAAATTTACAACGGTGTAAACGGATCGTCAAACGGAGTTACAGATCGAAAAATATTCACGGTCAAAGTTTGGTCAACCTAGCCTAGTCAGCAGGGGGATGAGTCAACATTCATACTGTTGACGTCAACATCAGTACAGATGACATCAACATCTGTATAGCATATGTGGCATGTGCAGGAGGTGACATGTGTCATGATGACATCATCATGACATCAGCATGGTGACCTGGAAGCACCATAGGTTGCCACGTGTCACTCATATTTGGCATTTCTGGGTCATTCTGTGGACCAGTAAAATTACACCACGTGGTAGTCCATACAGTGATGTGGTGACTGACGTGACAGGTTGATGTGGTAGGATGAGTTTCCAGCTGAGTTGGCAGACCGTACGTTGACGTGGCAGGGTGATTGTACAGTGGTTGACGTGGCCCAATGGTTGGCTGACACCTAGCCCAGTCATGGGATGCCACGTGACATTGGGAAAATTCCTAATGACAACCTAAGAATGAATTTTCAAAAAAATATATATTAAAATATTTGGCAGGTCCACCAAATCCGACGGGACCCTGCCAAATTTGGCAACTGATGCAAACCCCCTACCCCAGTGGGGTCCGCGACCTCTCGGTCACTGGATCGTCTTCTAACTCCGACATGGAACGGCTCTTTCAGGTCCTCACTTGAACCCTGCAAATCATATCCACAGGAAATATTTTGAATCCAGCCAACTCTTATAAATGCCAAGCGTGAGCTCCACTCCACACAACCAAGGGCCATGACCGCACCCTTTTTTTCCAAGGCGCTTCATGATTTGCGGTTCGGGACTTCTCAAGGGACCAACTCTCAACTATTCTACACCGAACATTGAAAAGAATTAACCGACGGTTATCTCCTCTGTAGATCCCTTCACACGACTATTCATTGTGACCCGGAGCTAACCCAAAAGGTGTTTTTTGTGAATCGGGACTTCCAAAGTTGAGTGTCCCACCTCTCTGCTTCCCAGAACCTCGAAGTCCGACTAGGGCTCTAGCTAAGCACTATCGTTCTTCTCTTTACTCACGATGTGACCTCTAACTAGGCCCAAGTCCCGGCACCTGTTCATTTTACATTTCACGGATCATAGACCCATGAACAATGCTACCTCCACTCCAAACTCCCGGTATGCGAAATGCCGAAAGGATTTTCTTCTGGACGATCCAACGGTCCATATTCTCCCCTTGATCCACACTCAGATCAAATCCCAGTGATCTTCTTTTTGAGATTTTTTGGCAAGAGGGTCCAAATATTCCCTCTCTTGTGGTTCCCGGTCCACGAAATGTTGAAACCTCCCTTGGGAAATCTACGACATATATTTATCTGTATTGAAGGCCACGATCTCGTCGTTGGTTTTGTGAAACGTTGCTCAACTTCCACATGCCTCAGCTCTTAGTCTCTCACCCAATTGACGCATGTCCTCCATGATATCTGACGGTCGTTGGGATTTCGCAATACGCGAGTTCAAAGGAACTTCGCTCTTGTTTCTCCAAACGGTGAATGCGAAAATCCTCCTTTGGACATAAAGTGCTAAGGTTTGCACTACTTATATAGATCTGACAGCTGTCAGCAGATCAACACTTCCTCTTGAAGTATACCTGTCGTATGTTCAACTCCTTGCGACTCTTCCAGATCCGACGACAGTCGGCTCCCTGCGCTCAGATCTGACGATTACTGTGATCTTCCTCCTGAGCTTCTGCGCTCTTTCTTTCCTAGACTTGGGAGATTTTTCCACCTCCACAAAATTCGATCCTTTTCCCCTTTGACGAATCTTCCTCTTGTGGACTTCGTCAACACTTCTTGAAAGTGTTATCTCTTTTGAGATTTTATCCTTGGTAGGATTTTGAATAGCTCAACTTGAAGGATTTTCTCAAAAAAAAGAAAATTCTTCTCGTCTACCCGGCGCTCGTCTTTCTGGTTCTTTGACGCTTATTCGTTTCAAGGTTCTATGCACTCCTTTCATATGGACTCTTAAAGTTTCTTGTGTTTTTCTCTGAACCTCCCTTCTTGAATCGTTTCGTGATTCAGTCGACGCACACCTTGCATTAGGGAATGCACACCTTGCATTAGGGAATGCACACCTTGCATACACGGTTCAGTAGAATAACAACTGAAACTTATCCAGTCTCGTTATGGATTCATACAATCACTCTCTCAATCATTCATACTCAATATGAACACAACTCAAGTAGATCCGGGACAATTTTCGTCTGTTCTATTCATTCATAAAAACGAAAATTACATAGTGTTTCTGCTCCACTCTATTTTGTTCTACTTAATCTCCTACCGCTACTCATCTATGCATAATCTATTCCAATGTAATTGAAAAACTATTTAAGGACGGCTCCCTGAGCTCTCTCATCCTTTCCTGAAATCTATTAAATTCAGAATTCAAACTATCACCTAACTAGTGTTGCTATTACAATAATTGTTAATTACTATCAGGCAGAGTCAACACTCCATGCCTACGATCTCTTACGGTCCTAAAGACTTTACAAACAAGTTACAATTTAAAATGTCGTTTCAAAAATATCCCAACAACCAATTTAATTTATGAATAAATGCTTGATTTGAACTCTGCATTGTTGAGATTTCATTCTTCTCTCCTCCATGTGTGCGTTGATGGTTGTGAAGGTGATGCTCCAACATCATACTCCTCTGGTTAAAATCTTTTGCGGACTCCTGTCCATGAGCTCCTATACTGTCTTCCCATGCTTCAAAATATCAGGTTCTGTGACCCAACTTGCATCTTCCATTGGATGATCTTTCCACTTTACTAAGTACTCGGGATATGTTTTCCTCCTGGTTTTCTTTCCATCCCTATGTTCAATAATATTCTCCATCTAAGGTATTTCTGTTGTGGGCAATTTCTCTTCCCACTGAATCACTTGCTGATCATCTACCTCTCCTGCTTCATCCCTTTGGTAATGATATAGGTCTGCAACATTGAATATCGGTGATATCCCAACATTGTCCGGCAACTCAATCTCATAAGCATCTGCGACTTTGTTAGTAGTTCCAGCTATATGCTTAATAACGAAAGTAAAATTTTGCATAAATTCTACCCATTTTGCATGTTTTTTATTCATCTTTTCTTGCCTAGTAATAAATTGCAAAGCATGATTATCACTATACAAGACAAATTATTTAGGAATTAAATAGTGCCTCCATTTTTTCAAAGCTTGGATCACTGCATAGAACTCCTTGTCATATGTGGAATACTTTTCCTTGGCATCATTCAGTTTCTCGCTGAAATAAGCAATCAACCTATTGTCCTGGCTCAAGACTGCTCCAATAGCAAATCCTCTTGCATCGCACTTCACCTGAAATGTTTTCCCAAAATCTGGCAAGACCAGAATTGGTTGCTCTGTGATTTTCTCCTTCAATACTTTGAAACTTTTCTCAGCTTCCTCCATCCAACTGAAGGACTTGTGTTTCTTTTTCACAGTGTCTAGCATGGGTGCACATATGCCACTGAAATTTCTAATAAATTACCTATAAAAACTCGCTAACCCATGAAAACTTCTTACCTCAAATATACTTCTCGGTGATGGCCATTCTCTAATCGTTTTCACTTTTTCTGGGTCCATATTCAATTCATTTGAAGAGATTACGAAACCCAAGTATATGAGCTCCTTCTTCATAAAAGAACTTTTCTTTAGATTTATCAGCAACTACTCTTCCTACAATCTTTCCATCACTATTGTTAGATGTCTTAAGTGTTCTCCTTTTGTTTTGTTGAATATTAATATGTCATCCATATATACTATGACAAATTTTCTTATGAAGTCTTTCAACACTTCATTCATCAATCTCATGAATGTGTTGGGTGCATTTGTCAACCCAAACGGCATGACCAGCCATTCAAACAATCCTTCATTTGTCTTGAATGTTGTTTTCCATTCATCTCCCTCTCTCATTCGGATTTGATGATATCCACTCTTCAAGTCTATCTTTGAGAAGTAGCTTGATCCACTCAAACATTCCATCAAATCGTCCATCCTCGGTAAAGGAAATCTGTATGAAATGGTTATCTTGTTGATGGCTCAAGAATCTATACACATTCTCCATCTTCCATCTTTCTTTGGGCTTAATACAGTCGGTACTAAACATGGGCTTAGGCTTTCCCTAACTAACCCTTTGTCCAACAACTCCTGGACCTGTCTTTTGACCTCCTCATTCTCTCTAGGCATCAACCTATAGGCAGATTTGTTTGGTATACTAGCTCCTGGAATAAGGTCAATGTGATGGCTTATGCTCCTGATGGGTGGCAGTGAGTGTGGTAACTCATCTACAACTATATCAGCAAAGTTTTCTAACAATTCCTGGATTTCTATAGGAAAATATTCTACAGAATTATTTGTAAGGATCACTCTCGGCTTCCTCACAACAACAAACTGTATTTCTTTCTCTCCCTTGACTTCTTTTAAGAGCTCCTTCCCACTCATGAGAAGTATGCTTGAACTAGCTTCTGCCTTTGGCTCTTTGGCTTCTATGGGTAACAACATATGTGTTCTACCATTTTTTTCTAGAGTATAGGAATTCTTTCTACCATCGTGAATAAATTTTCGATCATATTTCCACGGCCTGTTACACATTATTTTCGTCATCCCTATGATCGTTAATGATGTAAACCTATCTATTGCCTTTAGAGGGGTCACAGTGGCCTGAGTTCCTGAAGAGAGAAGGAAGAAGAACTTTTCCTGAGAAAAGAAGTTGCATTTTCCTATGTAAAAACCTTATAAAGAGAAATTTCCGCAGGTTGCTATATAGGCAGGGTGCGGAAATGACAAATTTCCGCAGGTTGCTATATAGCCAGGGTGCGGACTTTCCTCAGGTTGCTATATAGCCAGGGTGCGGACTTTCCTCAGGTTTCTATATAGCCAGGGTGCGGACTTTCCTCAGGTTTCTATATAGCTAGGGTGCGGAAATTCCAGCACGTGGGAAAAACGTACGGTTTCTCGAATTTTCTAGAAGGAGAAGCTTCTTGGGTGAGGTGGCATCCGAACGG
>ML780018.1:401640-439303 GCA_009831015.1 Picea engelmannii | reverse complement strand
TATGTTACTTATTCTTGCCTCTTAGTAAATTCAATATTTAAAACTTAAGGAAAGCGTCCTATTCTGTCATGTTTTGTTCTAGATCCAGGTGGATCTAGGGAGATCGGTTTGTGTCCGCACTTACGGATTTATCCTTAAACACGGCCTCCCCAATAAAATATGACAGACATCCATAGGGATTACATCACACAATATTTCATCTTTGTAACCTCCTATTTTAAATTCAACTTGGCATTGTTAACTTACCATGACTTCATGTCCTTTCTGCAACCACGATACCTTTTATGGCTTTGGATGTGCAGTCATCTTTAGCTCCAGCTTCTCCACCATCTCTGTGGATATGATATTGTGAGTGCTTCCACTTTCTATGATCACCTTGCAAACTTTGTCTTTTGACTTGCAAGCAGTTTTGAACAGGCTTGTTCGTTGAACTGGTTCCTCTAGTTCCTTTTCTGGTTTGAGAAGAACTTTCCTCATCATGAGGTTTCTTCCTCCTTCTGTCACTTCTGGTTACACATGCTTCTCTGCTTCGGAAATGTGTGCTTCTCCGCCTTCTCGTTTTCTGTCTGGACATTCCCACAATTTATGTCCTTCCTTTCCGCAGGTGTAGCATTTAACTATGCCACCTCTGTCTCTTCCTCTTCCTCATCCCCTGGAAAAAGAACTGCATCCACCATATTGTCCCTCTTTAGAGCTTTGGCCTTCTCTTGGTGACTATGTTGCTTATCATCTTCTGGCTTTGACGTCTAGAACTTCTCCCTGCTGGTTCCTTTGCCTCGGCTTGAATTTCCACCCCTGCTTTGTTGGCTTTGCCTCCTGGCTATTTTTTCTTCAGCTTTCAAGGTTGCTTGATAAGCATCCTCGACCATACTGATAGACATCATGTTGATCTCTTCTTGAATGTCATATCTCAGCCCATTGATATATCTAGCTATCTTCTCATCTTCATTCTCTTTCTGTCCAGCCCTAATGTTCAGTCGATAAAATTCTTCAGTGTTGTCCTTCACTGATAAACCTCTCTATTTCAGGTTCTGCAATCTTCTATAAATATTAATCTAGTAATCCTTTGGGATAAAATTAGCTATCAGCTTAGCTACCATCCTATCCTAGCTTTTAATTTTCTGCTTACCATTTCTTCTGCGTTCGGCTTGCAGTTCATCCCACCATAAAGCTGCATGGCCTTTCAGTCTTGTCACTGCATGCTTTACCATCTTGTATTCTTCGGTATCTTCATAATCGAAGTATTTATCCATGGCGCGTACCCAGTCTAACAATTCTTTGACTTACAAATTTCCCTCGTACATAGGTACCTCTATCCTTGCTCTAGAGCCTATTTTTGAAATAGCTTTGATCAAGCGGCCCTATGCAGCATCCTTGACTACATTTTCGCCAGCTTCTGCCTCTTCTCCACTCTCATCCTCACTGATATCACCAACATCTATTGCTCTTCACTGCATTGTCTCCATGGCATCCAATCTCATTCGAATTTTCCTCATTTCTTCTTCCATCTATGCATTCGCTCTGTGTCTCCTTGGAGGCATGACTCCACTGCGTCACCTTCAACAGAGATCAAATTTATTTGGTATCAAAAATGATACCAACTTCCCTTCTTTCTTCTTTTGTCTGTTGTATGCACACAAATTTAAGTCTTAGCTCTGATACCACCTGATGCAAACCCCCTACCTCAGTGGGGTCTGTGACCTCCCGGTCACTGGATCGTCTTCTAACTCCAAGCTGGAACAGCTCTTTCGGGTCCTCACTAGAACCTTGCAAATCAGATCCACAGGTCCTATTCTGAACCCATCCGACTCTTATAAATGCCAAGCATGAGCTCCACTCCACACGACCAAGGGCCATGACCGCACCCTTGTTTTCCAAGGCGCTTCATGATTCGCGGTTTGGGACTTCTCGAGGGACCAATTCTCGACTCTTCTACACCAAACGCCGAAAAGACTTAACCGATGGTTAGATCCTCTGTAGATCCCTTCATGCGATAGTTCGTTGTGACTCGGGGCTAACCCAAAAGGTGATTTTCACGAATCGGGACTTCCAAATTTGAGTGTCCCGCCTCTCTTCTTACCGGAGCCCCGAAGTTCGACTAGGGCTCTAGCTAAGCACTAGCCCTCTTCTCTTTACTCGCGATGTGACCTCTTACTAGGCCCAAGTCCTGATGCTTGTTCCTTTCATGTTTCACGGATCATAGACCCATGAACAATGCTACCTCCACTCCAAAATACCGGTATGCGAAATGTCGAAAGGATTTTCTTCTGGATGATCCAACGGTCTAGATTCTCCCCTTGATCCATGCTTAGATCAAATCCCGTCGATATTAATTTTGGGATTTTTTGGCAAGAGGGTCCAAAGACTCCCTCTCTTGTGGTTCCCGGTCCATGAAACATTGAAACCTCCCTTGGGAAATCTACGGCGTAGATTTCTCTGTATTGACAGTGTGACGCCCCCGACCGACCTTCATCCCACTGGTCGGGCAAATGCTACTGTGTGGAACAACATCATTCTCATACTTAATTAATAACATGCATTTAAGTCATATTAAACACATTTAACTCAGAGTAAGCACAATATTACTGCTAACATAAATAATCCCTAGCATTAACAATAATTCATATGCACAACAAAATACATGATACATATAAGCACCACAGGCATGCAAAACATAATATTAAGCATAAGCTGATACTTATCTTTGAAACCATGGTAATTCCACCAACCACATCCAGGCCTTCCATGAACCTCCCATCCTTAGACCATGCTACTCATCAAGCTCAGCATCATCAAGCTCAGTAGTGGGTCACCCCCAAGCTAGGACTAAGCTCCACCCAAGGCAAGGAATCCTAGTCTAGGCTGAGGTTACAGGGAAAAATTCACAGAATAACCGGAAGGATTCTTCCCAGGATTCCTTCTTACGCCCACTACTCACGGACTCTCATTCCCCATATGCATGTTTCACCCGGGAGTATACACCTTCACAAGCATAGTCCATCAGTGCTTCACCTCCCTCTCTGGGTCTCGGCAACAGGCTAGATCAGGAAGTCTTAGAGCTCCATAGCTGGTGCTGGACTCTCTCTGGGAGAAAACCACTTTCCAGCAGACTCTCTCACCTGGAGGGAGTCGCTCACAGGCCTGACAACCTGCTTCTTCTACCACGGGCCTGACAACCCGCTTCTTCATCACACCCTTCAACTCAATTCCAATCGGGTGAGGGAAACCACAACAACATCAAGCACTCAGTTGACACCAAGATGACGACCACAACATCAAACAAGCATAGTCTCGCAAATGGAAATGACCAAACACTAAAACACGGCATGCTCAGGCGATTATCTAGGTGTCGGGTTCTACAAAAGACACAAATCGGCTCACGGTTTACCGATTACAGGATGCGTGATAGGAAATTATGCAGAGGTCGAGGATGGAGGCCAAACGCAGAGACTAGATGGAATTTACGAGAATACACCAGACAATCACAGAGGTCTCATGGTTTTGGTTTCCAGTGTTGTGTGTGATATGCAGAGCTCGGACGCAGAGGTCACACTGTTTAGACAATAAACGACCGAATGGAGAACGAACCCCCAACTCAGTTGACGCTTCTGCTTTTAACCACATGCACTCAGGTCGACACTTGTCTTCCTGGGGCTACATGCATTCCCTTTTGCACACTTGGAGCTGCATGTTTTGCCTCTCCCAGGACTTAGAAACATGTTTATCACATAGCTTTTGGAATAATAAAAAATTATTATTCCCAAGGACTTAATCCCCCAAGCTTATCCCCTAGGCTCAACACTTACCCTCTATTTCCAACCTTTCATCCCCTTTCCCTTACCCACTCTGTGGAAGCTTAGTCCCCCATCACTCATTCATCGTGGTTGGTCTGCACGTAGCGATGTTTATATTTTTATTAATGTTCTGCATGATTACATAAACAAAAGCAAGCTCTCGGCCTTAACACTTAGGCTCTCCGGCCTAATAACACATAATCCCACCAGCTTATATAAACTTGGCTCACCAGCCTATAAAACATAATTACAATTCATAATGCAAGCTCTATACTTCATAGACATGATTTACAACAGGGCTCGGCCTTGGGGACATTACAATCCCCTCCCCTTATTTTGCATTGTCCTCAGTGCAATTTTACACTGCATCTGCAAGCTTTTCAAAATTTTCGAAAATATGTGGGTACTCTACCCACATAACATATTCATGCTCCCATGTCTCATCCTCAAGACCGTACCAGGTCCACTGGACCTTTACAAGCCCTGTAGCTCGATTCTGGAGATGTTTGTTTTTCCTGTCCAATATGCACACAGGATGCACTTGCAGGACACCTTCTTGTTCCACCTGAATCACATTCCAATCGATAACATGATTAGCATTTGGTATATATTTCTTAAGCAATGAAACATGAAACACATTATGTACAGTCATAGATGCAGGTAATGCAAGCATATATGCAACTGACCCAATCATTTCCAGGATTTCAAATGGCCCACAAAATCTGGCTACCAACTTGGTGCAACTTCCCAACTTCAGGGAACTCCTGTTAGATTTCACTTTCAGGAAAACATGATCACCCACTTTGAACTCTCTGTGGGTTCTGTTCTTATCAGCATAACTTTTCTACCTGTCCTGGGCATCTTTCAAATTCTGCTTAATTTTTATCATTTGGTCGTCCATCTCCTTGAGCAAATCTGGCCCAACTACTGCTCTATCAGCTGGATTATCCCAGCTCACTGGAGTATTGCACTTTCTTCCATAAATTTGTTCAAATGGGCTCATATTCAACGACGCATGATACCCATTGTTGTAGGTGAATTCTACCAAGTGTAGGTAGTCTTCCCATCTTGATTGTTTGTCCATCACATACATTCTCAGTATGTCTTCTATTACTCTGTTCACCCTCTCTGTCTGACCATCAGACTCAGGATGATAAGTTGTACTAAAGTTCAGATTCGTTCTGAATCCTTTGAAAAATCCTTTCCAGAAATTCGAGGTGAATTTCGGGTCTCTATTGAACACAATCGTTTTAGGAATTACGTGCAATCGTGCCACTTCCTTTATGAAAATATCAGCAACATCTGCTACCTTGTGAGTAGTTTTCAATGGAATAAAATGGGCAGCTTTTGTAAGCTTGTCCACCACCACCATGATCGAATCATGCAGCTTGGCTGTTATGGGAAATCTCGTAATAAAATCCATTGTCACCACTTCCCACTTCCACTCAGGAATGGGTAAATATTGCAACAACCCTGCTGGGTGCCTATGCTCAGCTTTAACTTTTTTGCACTCCATACATCTGGCGATATATTCAGCGATCTCTCTCTTCATACCCGGCCAAAAGTAATGGCTCTTGACTACTGCTACTGTTTTCTAATATCCAGGGTGCCCTGCATAAGGAACATTATGCATCTCCTGCAAAATCATCTGTTTCAAGCACTGGACATTGGGTACAAAAATTATGTTCTTGTACAGCAATATTCAATTGGTTTCCAATTTATAAATTTCCATCTTTTGTGGCATCTTACCCTGTTGTAGCTTGGCTACCAATTCTCTGTATTGCAGATCTACATTTGTGTCCTCTAAAATTATGCTTTTAATATCAGTCTGATACATGATAATGGTTGTAGAATGTAATTCATTCACCCTCTTGCTGAGTGCATCAGCCACTTTATTCTCCTTTCCTTTGATATGCTTAATCTCAAAGTCATACTCACACAAAAATTCCAGCCACCTACTTTGTCTAGCGTTTAAGGTTGGTTGATCAAACAAATATTTCAGACTGTTATGGTATGTTCTGAGTTCAAACTTCCTTCCCATGAGGTAATGCCTCTGTTTCCTCAGAGCGTGAACAATTGATGCCAACTCCAAATCGTGAGTGGCATAATTCTTTTCGTGCTCTTTCATCTTCCTAGACTCATAACAGATTACAAATCCATTCTGACTGAGAACTCCTCCCAACCCTTCTTTACACGCATATGTGCACACCACGAAATCCACATTTGGATCTGCAATCCTCAAGATTGGAGCGCTGGTTAGCAGCTGCTTCAATCGCTGGAAACTTTTCTCACACTCTTCAGTCCACTGAAACTTTTCCTCCTTCCTTTGCAAGGAAGTGATAGGGTGAGCTATCTTTGAGAACCCTGCGATAAACCTTCTGTAATAGCCTGCTAGACCCATAAAGGATCTAAATTCTTCCACATTCCTTGGCGATGACCATTCTCTGATGGCCTCAACCTTCTCAAGATCCACGGTGATCCCTTCTTCTAAAATAATGTGCCCTAAGTAATGGATTTGCCTTTGATAAAACAAGCATTTTCTCAACTTGGCATATAGCTGGTGTTCTCTCGACACTTGCAGCACCATCCTCAGGTGTTGTTCATGCTCTTCCTCTGAATTGGAATACACCAAAATGTCATCCAAGAAGACTATGACAAACTTGTCTAGATAGTCCCTGAATACACCATTCATCAAGCACATAAAAATAGCAGGTGCGTTCGACAGTCCAAACGGTACCACTATGAACTCGTAATGACCATACCTTGTTCTAAAGGCGGTCTTGTTGATGTCTTCATCTTTTATTATTACTTATTTATATCCCGATCTGAGATCTATCTTCGAAAATATTTTCGCACCTTTCAACTGATCGAAAAGATCATCGATCCTCAGCAGAGGATACTTGTTCTTGACAGTTACTTTGTTCAACTGTCTGAAATCAATGCATAGCCTCAACATCCCGTCCTTCTTCTTCATGAACAGGACTGGGGCACCCCAAGGTGACATGCTTGGGCGAATGTACCCCTTCTTTAGAATCTCTTCAAGCTGCAATTGCAACTCTTTCATCTCTGGCGTACTCATTCTATAAGGATCTTTCGACACTGGAGCCGCTCCAGGCATCAAATTTATAAAGAAATTGATATATCTCTTTGGAGGTAGTCTGGGTACCTCCTGAAATACGTCTTCAAACTCTGTTAGTACCGCATGGTCTCCAATCTTTGAGACTTAATCTTTGGATGCTTCCTCCACACGGGCTGCAAACAATTGACAGCCTTTCATGTAGCACTTTTTTAATTGCATTGTTGAGATTTATCTAACAACCACAGCTATGGGAATTCCTTGGACTATTTTTTGATTCCCCTCCTCATCCAAGCATGTAAATTCCTTGTTACGACAGTCTAGGAGGGCATGGTGTTGGTCCAACCAGTCCATCCCAATTAAACAGCCATAAGAGCCTAAAGGCAGAATATTCAATTCAGCCTTTGTGCTCAATCCCTTCATGTCCACCGAATAGGACTTAACCAACTCAGTGAGTTTCCTCTTGGTTCCTGTAGCCAACTGCACTAACCAAGACTTTTCATGTTTGCTTCTTGATAAATGAAAAATTTCCACCACTCTAGGGTCTATATAACTATGGCTAGCCCCTGAATCAATTAAAATAATAAATGGTTGGTTGTTAATCATACCTTCCACTTCAATCATGTGCGACTGAAATTCATCTTGCTTGTTGTCCAGGGCCGCATAGATCCTTGGAATTCTAATTCCCATGTCCTCCACTGTTTCAGCTTGTTGAACATTATGGACAGCTCTTTCTTTGCCATTTTTATGGGGACAATCTCTGTACTTGTGGTTCTCTTTATAGCCCCACAACTGAATGGGCGTCTGTCTCAGCCTTTGTTCCCCCACTTCATCCATTCTGGGCTCTCTAAACGATGGATGTCCTTGAGGACTATTTCTGAAAAGGGGAGGTTTGTTTCCCTTCTGCCTCTATTCTTTCTTAAACTTCTTCTGGTCATCCCAAGCCTTCTGAAAGGTAGGCTTTTCTCTTTGTTGTTCATATAAGAATTTCGCTCTTCTTATTGTTTCTTCCATAGTCTTAGGATCATCATACTGAATCTTGTCACCAATGGGAGGTGGCAGTCCTCTTAGATACCTCTGAATCTTGACATCCTCATCTTTGATGAATGGAAAATACTTCAGTAATTCCAAAAACCTTCATTTGTATTCATCAATGGTCATGCTGCCCAACTTGAGTTTGAAGAACTCCTTCATCTTTCTGTCATAGTATCTTTTAGTCAGGTATTTCCTCTCGAAATACTTCTTGAATTCCTTCCATGTGATATCTTTCTCTCTAACGTGCTACACCTGCACAAGTTGATCCCACCACATGGATTCATTTCCTTTTAGTTGATACATCGCAATTCTTCCTTCTGCATGAGAGGAATAATTTTGCAGTTGGAAATATTTCCTCATGCCAAGCAACCATGTTTCAACATCTTCCTCCTTCTTATGTTCTCCATCAAATGTAGGAGGCTTAATCTTGTTCATCTTCCCTTTCAATTCATCCACTCCAGATCTTTGGCGTTTTCTGGTAGGGGATGGGCTTGAACTACTATTTGCTTCCTTATTGGAATGCTTTGGGGAGCGACTACGATGTCTGCTACCACTCCTCAGTCTTCTTTTTCTCTCAGGGGTCCTACGACACCCTGTTTTGCTTGTGTCACTCTCCTTTTCCATTTTCCTTTCTATTCTTTCCAGGATCTTCCACATCTTTAAGTTGAATTCACCCTGCCAATCCCTGACCTTCATGAGCTTTCGGCTATCGGTTTGGCGAGCCTGGGCATATTTCTGCAATCTTTCAATGATTTTCATCACATGCCTAAAGGAGTTTGATCCTTCACCTCCCAAGTTGACACTCCTTCCTTCTCTTTCGTTCTCTGAATTTCAGGCAATCCGCACCTCTTCCATTTCTATACTCGGTGTCGATTCACGGCTGTCCTGACACTCGTTGAACTCTGCACACACAACGTCCAGTCAACCGAATTTTGTTAGGCCTTAAACCCTTAATAAAACTACAACATTCATAAACCAATGCGAATAAGAAAACATTTTGATTCCACGAATTTTCTGAGCTCTGTTTGGCTCTACAATTTCCGGCGATAGCCCCCATTTTCTTAGTCCCCAACCCACGCTTCCATGGGCCATGATCAAACTCTAAACTTCTAAGTGCTACAAGGCTCTCCAAATGAAACTTTGGGTTTCGGGATTTTGGTCGCAGAGGTTCTCACACTCGCTTCCCTCTCCAACTCCTGACTTCCAAAAATTCAATTTCCTTACCCTCCAAGCCCATAGCACAGTTGTCGCCCACCAAGGTAGTGACACTTGGTGTCCTTAAGAAGGTCCACCTCACTCCCAACGATGTCAGGGGGCCCACTACTTCTACTTTTCGTTTCGGAGTTTCAGGAATTAGGAGTTCGTACATCTACACATCTCGAACTTTCGTTTGCCGAAATTCTGAAATTACGGTCTATTCATCTACTTGATCCAACGATCAAGTTCCTCTCCTACGATCTATGGTGTATATCGTTTCGAGATTTCGGGGTTTCATGTTTTTGGTAACCAGAATTTCACGATGCAGCGACTCCAAATCTCTTGTCACTTCAATCTCTAAATTATGATACACAAGTTCTTGTACGAGATCCAACGATCCTCGATGATTTGGATCTAACGGTTCAAATCTCTCCTATGATTACACCTATCAAAGCTCTTCATCCCTAACTTCCTCTCTAGTTGGCTGGATCCGACGACTCACGGGATTTCGGCACTTCTTCCTGGAAGCGCTCCACCGTCTTATTCTACCCTTGTTAATATCTTTCATGATTCAGGACTTGGAGTGACCAAGAATTTGGCCTGCGCTCCAAGTTCACGATCCCTGAATTCACGAAATGATCCAACTCTTTTGGTGTGGAGTTCTCTCTCTCCCTGTGGCCATATACCACACCGGCTATAATTTTATAATACCGCTACACCTCCTGAGCTTGTAACACAGTCAAGTAGTCCGTTGACACTCAGAAACATTCTGAGGTCTAAAATTAGTCCTCCAGACACAATTTCTTCTCAAAACCTCGGTCCAAAGACCACTTATCTGGCCCATCCAGGCTCAGCGTTGAAACTAGGCTCTGATACCATACTGTGACGTCCCCAGGCCATCATCCCACTGGTCGGGCAAACACAACTGTGTGGAACAACATCATTCTCATACATAATTAATAACATGCATTTAAGTCATATTAAACACATTTAACTCAGAGTAAGCACAAGATTACTACTAACATAAATAATCCCTAGCATTAAAAATAATTCATACGCACAACAGAATACATGATACATATAAGCATCACAGGCATGCAAAACATAATATTAAGCATAAGCTGATACTTATCTTTGAAACCGTGGTAATTCCACCAACCACGTGCAGGACTTCCACGAACCTCTCATCCTTAGACCACGCTGCTCATCAAGCTCAGCAGTGGGTCACCCCCGAGCTGGGACTAAGCTCCACCCAAGGCAAGGAATCCTAGTCTAAGCTGAGGTTACAGGGAAAACTGCACAAAATAACCAGAAGGATTCTTCCCAGGATGCCTTCTTACGCCCACTACTCATGAAATATCATTCCCCACATGCTTGTTCCACCCGGGAGTATACACCTTCACAAGCATAGTCCATCATTGCTTCACCTCCCTCTCTGGGTCTCAGCAACAGGCTGGATCAGGAAGTCTTAGAGCTCCGTAGCTGGTGCTGGACTCTCTCTGGGAGAAAACCACTTTCCAGCAGACTCTCTCACCTAGAGGGAGTTGCTCACAGGCCTGACAACCTGCTTCTTCTACCATGGGCCTGACAACCCACTTCTTCATCACACGCTTCGACTCAATTCCAATCAGGTGAGGGAAACCGCAACAACATCAAGCACTCAGTTGACACCGGGATGACGACCACAACAGCAAATGGGCATAGTCCCAGAAATGGCAACGACTAGACACTAAAACACAGCATGCTCAGGTGATTATCCAGGTGTCGAATTCTACAAAAGACACAAATCGACTCACAATTTACTGGTTACAGGATGCGTGATAGGAAATTATGCAGAGGTCGAGGATGGAGGCCAAACACAGAGACCAGAAGAAATTTACAGGAATACACCGGAAAATCACAGAGGTCTCATGGTTTCGGTTTCCAGTGTTGTGTGTGATATGTAGAGCTCAGACACAGAGGTCACACAGTTTAGACAACGAACGGTCGAATGGAGAACGAACCCCCAACCCAGTTGACACTTCCACTTTTAACCACATGCACTCAGGTTGACACTTGTCTTCCTGGGGCTACATGCATTCCCTTTTACACACTTGAATCTGCATGTGTTTCCTCTCCCAGGACTTAGAAACATGTTTATCACATAGCTTTTGGAATAATAATAAATTATTATTCCCAAGGACTTAAGCCCCCAAGCTTATCCCCTAGGCTCAACACTTAGACTTTATTTCCAACCTTTCAGCCCCTTTCCCTTACCCACTCTGTGGAAGCTTAGTCCCCCATCACTCATTCATCGTGGTCAGTCTACACGCAACGGTGTTTATATTTTTATTAATGTTCTGTATGATTACATATACAAAAGAAGGCTCCCAGCCTTAACACTTAGGCTCTCCAGCCTAATAACACATAAGCCCACTAGATTATATAAACTTGGTTCACCGGCCTATAAAACATAATTACAATTCATAATGCAAGCTCTATACTTCATAGACATGATTTACAACAGGGATCAGCCTTGGGGACATTATAGACGACCACAATCGCGTTGCTAGTTTTGCAAAATTTTGCTCGACTACCACGTGCCTCAGCTCTTAGTCTCTCACCCAATTGACGCATGTCCTCCGTGAGATCTGACGGTTATCAGGATTTCATAATACGCGAGTTCAAAGGAACTTTGCTCTTGTTTATCCAAACATCAAATGCCGAAATCCTCCTTTGGACATAAAGTGATAAGGTTCGTGCTACTTCTACAGATCTGACGATTGTCGATAGATCGACACTTCCTCTCAAAGTATACCTATCATTTGTTCAACTCCTCGTGACTCTTCCAGATCCGATGGCAGTCGACTCCCTGAGCTCAGATCTGATGATTATTGTGCTCTTCCTCCTGAGCTTTTGTGCTCTTTCTTTCCTAGACTTGGGAGATTTATCCGCCTCCACAAACTTCAATCCTTCACCCCTTTGAAAAATCTTCCTTCTGTGGACTTCATCAACACTTCTTGAAAGCGTTATATCTTCTAATCTTTTATCCTTGGTAGGATTTTGAATAGCTCAACTCAAAGGATTTTCTCAAAAAAAATAAAATGCTTCTCGTCCACCTGGCGCTCATCTTTCTGGTTCTTCGACGCTTAGTCGTTTCAAGGTCCTGTGCACTCCTTGCGTCTGGACTCTTAAAGTTTCCTATGTTTTTCTCTAAACCTACCTTCCTGAATCATTTTACAATTCAGTCGACACGCACCTTGCGTTAGGGAATGCACACCTTGCATACATGGTTCAGTAGAAGAACAACTCAAACTTATCAAGTCTGGCTATGGATTCATACAATCACTCTCTCAATCATTCATACTCAAGATGAACACAACTCAAGCAGATCCGGGACAATTTTCGTCTATTCTATTCATTCATAACAATGAAAATTACATAGTGTTTCTACTCCACTCTATTATGTTCTACTTGATCTCCTACCACTACTCATCTATGCATAATCTATTACAATGAAATTGAAAAACTATCTAAGGACCGGCTCCCTGAGCTCTCTCATCCTTTCCCGAAATCTATTAAATTCAGAATTCAAACTATCACCTAACTAGTGTTGCTATTACAATAATTGTTAATTAATATCAAGCAGAGTCAACACTCCATGCCCGCGATCTCTTACAGTCCTGAAGACTTTACAAACAAGTTACAATTTAAAATGTCGTTTCAAAAATATCCCAACAACCAATTTAATTTTTGAATGAATGTTTGATTTGAACTCTGCATTGTTGAGATGTCATTCTTCTCTCCTCCATGTGTGTGTTGATGGCTGTGAAGGTGATGCTCCTGCATCAACAACCAACTAATATCTAGAATCCTTGCTAAAGCTAGCAGAACGACATGTTTTAAATATATGTATACAAGTTACAACGTATAGCCCAAAAGGAGAGGCCCGCGGGCTCAACCCTGGGACCTCCCCCTATATTAACGCCTTAAAACAAGCTTTGCCAATCACAAGGGAAACAGATTATGTTGTTTACAAAGCCCAAAAAAAATATTTAAAAAGTTGCATCTGCCCAGTGCTGAGGATGGTGCATGAGGGTATGACCAACATGGTTTTCGAGACAGATTCTCAGCATTTATTGCAGGTTGCAGAGCACAGAAACCAAGAGAGAGTTTATCTTGGGCCTAGGAGTGCCAGAGTCGGATCGAAGTGTGGAGATAGTCATTTTTGGGTAATTCGACACCACAAATTAAGTGGTGTTGTTTGTTTTCTAATCTGAGCAAAACTTATGCAGCTTTATTTCAGAATGAGGTATACTTATGTATTTTTACAAATTCTTTTGTTGAGTTAATAAAAAGGCCTACCCATTTGAGAGAAGGACCTGGAGACATATTCCACTAGGGACGAACTTCATAATCAATTTTTTTGTGTTCAGATTCGATGCTTATGTCTCTTCATTATTGATATTTTCCTTCTTTAATGGTGCACTTTAATTTATTCTCATTTAATGCAATTATTTATAAGTCACTCGATGAAAATATCCTAGATCATGTTGGTATCAGAGCAGTCGTCTTTGACTTGAATTGTTGAGTGTGAAAGCTTACTAGGGCCAAGCATAAGCAGAGTGAAGGAACTCTTAATACTTTCAATCCTAAAGTTGCCAGTGCATCTCGAAGGAATAAAATGGAATAAGAGGATAAGCATGATTAACAGGAGAAAAACTTCCATATGGTCTTTTATCGCATGTCAGAAATTGTCGAACGAATGTATGGAGACTACGATAATAGGATGAAGAAGAAAGGGAAGAAAAAGGAAGCACATGTTGATGATGATGCTTCGGTAAATCAAGGGGCTAGAGGACACCCTCCTAAGCCTCCATCTTCACCAGCAAGTTCTAGTTCTTCTTCCTCTGAGCATTCTCATCATTCTCATCATTCTATCCATAAAGCCTCTTTTAAGAAACCATTATTAAAGCTTGATGTTAAAAAAAAAATTACCTATGTTTAATAGAGATGTTAATCCTGAAAAGATAGATTATTGGATCCAACAGGTTGAAGTATATTGGCATGTTCAACATATTGATGAAGAGGAAGTTAAAGTGCAACTGGCTTCTCTTCGATTGGAAGGCACCACTCTTGTATGGTGGGAGAGAAAACTTCAGGACATAAGTAAGTGTGGTAATCTTCTTTCCTCATGGTCGGAATTTAAATCAGTGATAAGGAAGCAATTTTATCCATTGGGTTATTTACATAAAGAAATGATAAAATGGAAAACTTTAAGACAAAGTAAAGGTCAAATTGTACAAAGTTTCACAAAAGAATTTAGGAAGAAATCTCTTGCATTAAATATTCCTTTGGATTCTTATGAAACTTAAATGAAGTGTATCGGTGCACTTCACAGTTATATTCATCATACTTTTCTCTTTTTTAACCCCACCAATCTTGATGAAGTTTGTGTGCAAGCCACTCACCTTGAGAACAGGGGAAAGCATGTTCAAGAAGATCCCACAAAGAAACCTTCCAATCTCCCACATAAGCCATTTAAGAAGTTTAAAAGGAAGGACAAGAAGACTGCCACCATGACGAAAGAAGGAGGAAAGCCATCTTTCACTCATTGCAAGAAAAGTGGTCATGATGATGAATACTGTTGAAAACTACATTCAGAGAAGAGACTGATACCATTTGGTGGAAAGGAGAAGACAAAAACCGTTTCTATAGTGCAACAAGATCTTGGTTCCGATTTAGGAGACAAAGGAAAGATCACAGCGGTTGGAGTACAAGGTAAAGATTCCCTCATGCTAGTTCAAGTTCCAATAATGAATCTCATGATGATGAATGAAACAGGAATGAATTATTTCAAATAAGATTTGTATCTAAACACACTAATATATATACATTATTTGATCCAAGTTCCCAAGTAAACTTGATATCTGAAGCACTTGTCAAAAATATGGGTCTTGAAACGAAACCACATCCAAAGCCTTATCCTCTTAGTTGGATATGTGATAAAGCAAAACTTAATGTTACCAAACAATGTAGGGTCAGATTTGATATTGCTTCAAAGTTGATTGATGAAGTATATTTGGATGTTGTATCACTTGATATATGTGGCATAGTGTTGGGGAGTCCTTATCTTTATGATAGAAAAGAAGTATTATTTCGTCATGAGAACAAATACCACCTTACTAAGGGGGGAGTAGAATATATTGTTATATCTCACAGCATGAGACTAAACACAACACTTGTTAGTGTAGGACAAATGAAGAGACCCATAAACACTAATAAGAGATATGTACTCATGGTCATAAGAGAGAAATATGTTGGAACATCCGACGCTTTCCAAGGATGTGATCCTTCTCAGAAGAAAGAATTGATTGATATTGTTTCTAAGTATGATGATATTTTCCAAGAACCAGATGGATTACCTCCTAAGAGGGAAATCCAACATGAGATACATCTTTAGCAGGATTCTCCTCTTCCTAATGTGGGCATGTACAGGATGTCAGTTGTAGAGATGACAGAGATTAAGAAGCAGGTACAGGGCTTATTGGATCAAGGGGTCATCAGGCCCAACTCATCTCCTTGTGGTTCTTTGATCATGATGGTGCCAAAGAAGGATGGAACATGGCGAATGTGTGTTTATTACCAGGCCTTAAATAAAATCAAGGTGAAAAATCAATACCCTCTTCCTCGTATAGATGATTTACTTGATCAGTTAAAGAATGTTGTTTATTTCACTAAGTTGGATTTACATAGTAGATACCATCAAATCAGGGTTGTAGAACAGGATGCATGGAAGACTGCATTTAAAACCAAACATGGATTTTTTGAGTGGTTAGTTATGTCATTTGGGCTTTGTAATGCTCCAGAAACTTTCATGCGTGTGATGAATGATGTATTCAGGCCTTTTCTAGATGATGTTTTGATTGTATATTTAGACAAAATTCTTATTTTTAGTGGGACTTGGGATGAACATGTGAGGCATGTAAAGCAAATATTGGATACTTTGCAAAGGTAAAATTTGTATGTAAAACTGTCCAAATGTGAATTTGGTAAGACTGCACGTGTGTACTTAGGTCATATTGTAGGAGGAGGAAAATTAAAAATTGATCCTTCCAAGATTGATGTAATTGTAAATTGAATTGAGCCCAAAAGTGTAACCGAGATACGAAGATTCTTAGGTGTAGTCTAGTATTGGAGGTGGTTCATTTCAAACTTCTCCTTCATAGCAGATCCTTTGCATGCCTGAATCAATGTGAAGAACACTTTTCAGTGGGGAGGAAAGAAACAAAAATATTTCGACACTTTGAAGGAAAATATCAGTACCGCACCAGTATTAGCACTACTGAATATTCAACATCCCTTTGAGATCAAGACAGATTCCAGAGGATACACCATGGGTGCATTATTGATGCAATATCGTAACCATATCTATTACCACTCTGAAACTTTTAACCAAGTTGTTGTTAACTATCCTGCATATGATAAAGAGTTGTATGAATTAGTTCAAAGCATAAAGAAATGGAAACACTACTTGTTAGGGAAGGAAACAATCAAACATACAGATCACCAACCCTTACAATATCTCCAAGCACAAACCAAACTGCATAAGTCTCGACACTATAGATGGATGGGTTTTATACAACAATTTCATTTGGTAATCAAGTAAAAAACAGGTACAAGTAACAAGGTAGTTGATATGCTTTCTAGACCTCCTATTGTTGCTTCTATTATTTTTAAGAATACTTCTTTATCTCATGATAGCTATGTGGAACAATATGCCATTGATGAATATTTTAAAGAAGTATATGAGAAGCTAACCCATGGTGCACAGGTAGATAACTATTTTCTACAGGGAAAACTACTCTACCATCTTGGAAAGCTATGTATTCCTATAAGTGAACGAGTCCATGTAATATGATAAGCTCACACCTCTCTTGTGTATGGGCATTTTGGGGTAGGAAAAACTATGGCTCATTTACAAAGGTTTTGTTACTGGCCTCAAATGAAAGAAATTGTAAATAAATATGTAAAGGGGTGTGTGATGTGTTCTACTTGTAAGCCCACTAATAGAAAACTAGGGCTATACTCACCACTACCTATTCCATCACATCCATGGGAAAGTATCTCCATGGATTTTGTAGGTGGTTTTCTAATGTCAAAAGGGAGTCATGACTACTTGTATGTTGTAGTGGATAGGTTCATCAAGATGTGTATCTTTATGCCATGTAAAAAGAAGATTATTGTTGAGAAGACTGCTAATCTCTTATTTTAGTATGTTTGGGTTCACTTTGGGTTACCCACATCTATTATCTCGGACAAGCTTGTGGAGAATGATGGACACCAAATTGAAGAGGAGCATTGCTTTCCATCCACAGATCGACGAACAAAAAAAGTTTATAAACTAAACAGTGGTACTTTTGCTTCAAGGATACTGCAGCAAGCATCCCAAGTTAGGGGATGAATAGATACCCTATGTACAACTTTCTTACAATCGAGCCTTACATTCCTCCACTCAGAGTTCACCTTTTGAGACATTTTTTTGGTACCTACCTAAGGTTCCTTTAGACTTGATGTATGGGAGACATGTCAATTCAAATGAAGAAAGAAATGAAGATAAAGCCTGCAAGTTCATCCAGAGGATCCGGCAAGTACACTAAGTGGTCAGGGAACAATTGGAGAAAAGTCAAGCACAGTATAAAGCTCAACGTGACAAACACAAGGTTGATCATCAGTTCCAGGTTGGAGACCGAGTATGGCTTCACATTCACAAGGAGAGAATGAAGCGTGAAGGTAAGAAATCCAAGCACATTCGTTATGGACCCTTCACTATTTTGGATAAAATTGGTACCAATGATTTTCGTCTAGATCTTCCACCTTATATGCAGATTTACTCAGTTGTAAATGTAGAGAACTTGAAACTTTTTTATCCTCTGATGATCATGGATCAGGATGAGAAAGTTTCAATAACTTCAATTTACTTGGATGAGTTAAAGGAAGATATCATCTTGAACAGAAGAACGAGGACTTCACGCATGGGTGATGTTGATTATATTCGAGTAGGATTAAAGGGCACAAATCCAAGTAAGGCAAAGTGGATTGAGAAGGAAAAGGTGAGGGAACTCTTCCCTCACTTATCTATTGATTGATGAAATATTTTGGTGGTCCAAAAAAATATCAGTGGGAAGGCATTATCCAAAAAGGATCCAGAGAAGACTAAGGATAGCTCAGAACTCACAGAAGCAACTTAGGATGCTCAGAATGACCTCAATAGACAGAGAAAGGGAAAAAATTCAAAGTTCTCAGAACTCAGTTAAAATGGCATCATCACAAAGACCGTGTCGCAAGATTTCCAATCGCACAAATGGCTTGTCAAACGGAGTTACGGATCGAAATATATTCACGGTTAAATTTTGGTCAACCTAGCCCAGTCAGCAAGGATATGAGTCAACATCTGTACTACTAGCGTCAATATCAGTACAGATGATGTCAGCATCCACACAACATACGTGGCATGCGCAGGAGGCAACATGTGTCATGCTAATGTCATCATGGTGATGTGGCAGCACCAAAGGCTGCCATGTGTCACTCATATTTGGAATTTTCAAGTCATTTCGTGGACCAGTAAAATTGCACCACATGGTAGTCCATAAAGCCACATGGAACTCCATACAGTGACATGGCGGTTGACGTAGCATTCTGAGTTGGTGTTAGAAAAACAGGATCGTGGAGCAATAAAATAAAACAAATGCGGAAATAAAACACAGAAGATACGCAATACAATAGAGACACAAATATACGTGGTTCACCCAGTGTGGGATACATCCACTACAGAAATCGTCAGGTCCTTCCTTTATTATTATCCAGCAAATGAAGGGATACAACCTACAACACACTTTCCCTAACTTCCTCTTCTTTCTCTCATAGTCTCCTCACGCATAATACAATATTCATAATGATACATAGTCCTAATACATTTCCCTCATAAAAGAGGGTT
Organism: Picea engelmannii; assembly: GCA_009831015.1. Taxonomy (NCBI): domain Eukaryota; kingdom Viridiplantae; phylum Streptophyta; class Pinopsida; order Pinales; family Pinaceae; genus Picea; species Picea engelmannii. The sequence goes on along the minus strand of ML780018.1, from coordinate 420,225 downwards.
TCCTTCTAGGGAAAAAACCCTAACATAACTTATATCGCCAGATCTACGACCTCATAATGAACTGTCCAGATTCACTATGAAATTACAATATACATTTACAAGGAAATTTTTCCTTTGAGGGCCCGCTTGCCCCCAGACCCCGTAGAGGGGGTAACCCCCCTCTGCACTCCCCCACGTGGAGGAGTGTACATTAGTCCGGGGTGTAAAGTCTTCATGGGGTATAAACACGGCTGGAAAAAAAATACCTCTGAATCAAGAAGATAATCAAGCTCCACAACTAACAATCTCCCACTTGGATATTGATCTCAACAACTCCATCGTTGTTGTATATATTGGACTATGATCCTTCTTAGACCTAGAAAATTTCTCATATTCATATTCATGCTTGAAGACCAACTAAAACTGAGCAAAAACTCAGTTTCTCCCTGATTACTCCCTTAGTTAACATGTCTACAGGATTTTGTCTAGTGTGTCTCTTTTCCAAATTCAAATGTCCATCTTCCAAGATGGATCGCATGAAATGGTACTTTAGTTGTATATTCTTAGTCTTTGAATGGAAGGTTGAGTTCTTTGCAAGATGAATGGTACTCTCATTGTCACAGTACAACCTGTTATTCTCCTTCTTCTTTCCCAATTCCTCCATAAACCTCTGTAACCAAATCATTTATTTACTAGCCTCTATAGCAAAAACATACTTTGCTTCTATTGTTGAAAGTGAAACAACCTTTTGCAATTTCAAAATCCAACTTATTGTTGTTCCACCTATAGTAAAAACATCCCTTGTGGTGCTCCTCCTACTATTTTTATCACCTGCCATATATGAATCAACATATCCCTATAGAATAGTGTTTGAACCTCCAAAACATAATGCATGAGAAACAATACCTCTCAAATACCTAAGAATCCACTTTATTGCCTCCCAATGTTTTTTACCTGGATTGTTCATATACCTGCTCACAACTCCCACTGCATGTGAAATATCTGGTCTTGTGCAAACCATTGCATGCATCAAACTGCAAATTGTTGATGAATAAGGGACCTTGGACATGTATTCTATCTCCTCCTATGTCTTGGGACACATTTCCTTAGTTAATTTTAAATGGTTGGCCAAAGGTGTACTAACTAGTTTCGCATTCTGCATTCTAAACCTTTCCAACACCTTCTCTATGTACTCACCCTGAGACAATGTCAATTTGTGATTTTTCCTGTCTCTTGTTATTCTCATACCAAGGATTTTATTTCCAGCACCCAAATCCTTCATTGCAAGTAAATTAGTTAATTTCTTCTTGAGCACATTTATATCTTGCATATTAGACCCTGCAACAAGCATTTCATCTACATACAATAGCAAGATAATATAGCTTCCATTTTCTAGCCTTATAAAATAAACACAGTGATCAGAATGACATCTACTATAACCTTGTTTTGTCATAAACCTGTCAAACTTCAAATACCACTACCTTGGAGCTTGCTTTAGACAATACAAGATCTTCTTCAACCTGCATATCAAATTATCCTTCCCTTTGACCTCATACCCATGTGGTTGTTTCATATAAATATCTTCCTCCAAATCCCCATGGAGAAAAGTTGTTTTTACATCTAATTGTTCAAGATGAAAATATTCTACTGCCAGAAAACTTAAAATAGTCCTAATTGAAGTCATTTTAACAACAGGACAAAATATTTCATCAAAATCTATACCTTTCTTTGTGAAAACCCCTTTACAACAAGTCTAGCCTAGTACCACTTTTTTGTAGGCAGTTGAACCAAATCCCAAGTCTGGTTATTTACCAGAGAATCCATTTCCTCTTTCATTCCTTTCTCCCACTTCTTTTTAATGTCTACCTGCATTGCCTCTTCATAACATTCTGGTTCACCAGAATCTGTCAACAATTAATAATACAATGAAGGAGGGTATCGTTCAGGGGATATACTTAACATGGTAGGTCTTCTAACAACACTTGAAGGATTTTGAGGTACCTGTCGCTCTTGTTTTTGTACATTTTGATTTTATGGTACCTTTGAGGTTTCTTTTTCAGTAATCTCATCAAGCATTGTGTATTCTGGTTTTTATTTTTCTTGTATCTTTCCCTGCGACTGATATTTGTACATGACCTTCTCATTCAATATGACATATCTACTCCTAATGATTTTATGATTTTCATAATCCTATAAGTGATAACCAAAATCATTAACATTGTATCTAGTAAAGGTACACTTCTTGGATTTTTCCTCAAGCTTTGTTCTATTTTCTTTATCAATATGGACAAATGCTTCACAACCGAAAGTCTTCAAAAAATAATAGTTTACTTTTTTACTTTTCCATGCCTCCTCTGGAATTCCACCATCCAAAGAGCTTGAAGGTTCTCTATTTATTAAGTAAACACAATATCTACAGCATCTTCCCAGAACTGTAAGGGAAAACTAGCATGCAATTGCATGCTCCGTGCACGCTCCATGATTGTCATGTTCATCCTTTCTGACACACCATTTTTTTGTGGTGTTCCTGGAACTGTCTTCTCTCTACGAATCCCATGGTATGAAAAATAATCATCAAACTCCTTGTTGTAATATTCACCTCCATTATTTGATCTGAGACACTTCAACCTTTTTCATGTCTCATTCTCAACCAAAGCTTTCCATTTCTTAAAAGTATTAAAAACATCATATTTTTATTGAATGAAATAAAACCAAGTTTTTCTAGTTGAATCATCAATAAAAGTAACATAATAACGAGATCCACCAAGATATGATACCTAATTTAGTCCCGATACATCTATATGCACAAGCTCTAACCTTTCACTCTTCTTTTCTTTTCCGACTCTGAGAAATCTGACTCTCTTATGTTTTCCATAAACACAATGCTCACAAAAATCCAAATCAATTTTTTTAATATCTGGCAACAAATTTCTTTTGTGAAGTACCTGCATCCCCTTCTCACTCATGTGTCCAAGCCTATGATGCCACAGTGTTGTATCCACTATTGTAGAAGCTAAATATATACAAGAGACAGTATTACCAGTACATAAATACAATGTACCTACCTTCTCTCCTTTTGTTGTCACCAATGATCCTTTGGTGACCTTCCACACCTTATCTGTAAGTATGGATATACAACCTTCACTAGTCAACTTCCCTGTTGAAATTATATTTTTCCTTGGATCTAGAACATGTCTTACCTCTTTCAAAAACCATTGGTTTCCATTCCTTTTCTTTATTTTTACCTTTCCCATTCCAACAACTTTTCATGGTGCATCATCACCCAAATGAACCTGTCCAAAATCACCTTGAACATAATCTAGAAAATGTTTCCTATGGGGTGTGGCATGAAATGAATCCCATGAATATACTACCCAAGACTCATAAATATTATCTACAGAAAGAATCAAAGCATATTGTAACACATCACCTGCTACATTTGCTTCCTGATTTTTCTCTTGTTGTCCATCTCTTTGTTTCTTTGGAGCTCTACAGTCTTTCTTCAGATGTCTTTTCTTCCCAGAATTCCAACATTCTATCTTTCCAAGTATGGATTTGGATATTACCTTCATATAATTCCCACAATTTCCTGAGCCCTTTCCTCTATCCTTTTGTCTTCCCTTGTTCTCCATGTTCAACACATTACCTGATGTCTCACCTATTCTTTTTCGTCGCATTTCCTCACTAAGGATAACACCAACAACATCATCAAATTTTAAAGTTTTTGAACCAGAGATAGATTTACTTACAACCATGACCAAGTCATTCCATCTTTCTGGCAATTAGCACAAGATTAGAAGAGACCTGACCTCATCATCAAAGTCTACTTTTACAGAACTTAGTTGATTAATAATTGTATTAAATTAATTTAAATGATCTGCAACAAACCCACCTTCTGACATATTCATATTAAATAATCTCTTCATTAGAAATACCTTATTGGATGCTAAGGGTTTTTCATACAGTTTATCCAATCCATCCATTAGCTCCTTCGTTGTCTTTTCTTTTGAAATATTGAAATCCATCGATGCTGTCAGGATTAGACGTATCGTTACTAAAGTCTTTTTGTCAATAATCTCCCATTCTTCATCCTTCATGGTTGTCAACTTCTTTTCTATTCCACCCAATGGTAGGAATAGATCCTTTTGATATAAATAATCTTCGATCTTCATCTTCCATAACTGGTAGTTTTAGCCATTAAATTTCTCGACCCTAAACTTTCCATCTTCCACCATTGCTCCCACTCGAACCAGGAACCCTCTTTTCCTGCGAGTTACCTTTCGCTATGATACCAATTGTTAGAAAAATAGGATCGCAGAGAAATAAAATAAAACAAATGTGTAAATAAAACACATAAGACACACAATACAATAGAGACACAGATATACATGGTTCACCCAATGTGGTCTACGTCCACCAGAGAAATTGTCAGGTCCTTTCTTTATTATTATCCACCAAATGAAGGGATACAACCTATAGCACACCGGTTGTAATTTCCTCTTCTTTCTCTCACATTCTCCTCACTCGAAATACAATATTCACAATGATACATAGTCCCAATACATTTCCCTCATAAAATAGGCTTTCCCTCTAGGGAAAAAATCCCTAACACAGCTTCTACCATCAGATCTGCAACCTTATAATGAACGGTCTAGATTTACTATGAAATTAAAATATACATTTACAAGGCAATGTTTCCTTCAGGGACTTCACCCCCGAACCCCTGCCTGGGACCCACTTTCCCCCAGACCCCACAAAGGGGGTAACCCCCCTCTACACTCCCCCGCGTGGAGGAGTGTACATTATTCTGGGGTGTAAAGTCTTCATGGGGTATAAACACGGCTAAAAACAAATACCTTTGAATCAGGAAGATAATCAGGCTCCACAACCAATAGTTGGCAGCGAAGTTGGTAGACCGTATGTTGACGTGGTAGGGTGATTGTATAGTGGTTGACATGGTCCAATGGTTGTCTGCCTCGTGGCCTAGTAATGGGCTACCACGTGGCAGTGGGAAAATGACCAATGACAACCCGAGAACGAATTTTAAAAAATATATATATTAAAATATTTGGCGGGTCCGCCAAATCTGGCGACCAACCGATATCTATAAGCCTTGCTAAAGTTAGCAGAATGACATGTTTTAAATATATATACAAGCTACAACTGATATCCCAAAAGGGGAGTCTTGCGGGATAGACCCCAGGACCTCCCCCTATATTAACGCCTTAAAAGAAGCTCTGCCAACCACAAGGGAAACAGATTCCATTGTTTATAAAGCCCAAAACAAATATTTAAAAAGTTTCATCTGCCCAGTGCTAAGGAGGGCACGCGAGGGTACGGACCAACATGGTTTTTGAGACAGATTCTCAACATTTATTGCAGTTTGTAGGGCACGAAAACCGAGATAGAGTTTATTTTGGGCCTGGGAGTGCCAGAGTCAGATTGAAGCATGGAGACAATTATTTTTGGGTAATTCAACACCACGAATTCAGTGGTGTTGTCTGTGTTCTAATCTGAGCAAAAAAATTTCATCTTGATTTCAAAATGAGGTATACTTATGTATTTTTCCAAATTATTTTGCTGAGTTAATAAAAAGGCCTACCCATTTGAGAGCAAGACCCGGAGACGTAGTCCACCAGGGATGAACTCCGTTAGCAAGTTTTTTTTGTTCATATTTGATGTTTATGTCTCTTCATTATTGATTTTTTCCTTCTTTAATGGTGCACTTTAATTTATGTTCATTTAATGCAATTCTTTATAAGTCACTCAATGAAAAGGTCCTAGATCATTTCCACTTTCAAATGGAAAAAAAATTTGATACACACTCTTAGTAGGAAGGCTCATTTTATATATTTTCTCGTGATTCTTAAATATTGAGGATTTAAACCCGCTTCTTCTTGAATCTCAATTTACTTTTCTTCTTCCAATTCTTATGAGTTATGCCTTGTTCTTGAATTTCTCATAGCAGTACCTTGCCTTCTGAATAGAATCTTCTAAAGTCTTAGGTTCATCAAACTCAATTATGTCTAGGAAGGATTGAGTCATCCCACTAATAAATCGATGCATCTTCACATTTTCATCCTTTATGTGGGGTACATACCTCATCAACTTAAGAAATTTGTTGATATATTCATTTATGGTGAGATGTCCTAACTTGAGTTCATAGAACTCCTTAGTATTTTCATCATAGTACCTTTCATACAGGTACTTCTTCTTAAAGTATCTCTCAAATTGTTTCCATGACAGCTCCTTCTCATGAATTTCTTTCAAATTTCTAAGGTCTTCCTCTAAATGGAGGCATTTCCATTCAAGTTGAAAATGGATATTCGATCCTTCAAGATTTTAGAGTAGTCATGGACCCTGAAGTACTCCTTTAAGCCAAGTAGCCAAACATTTTCTTCTTCCCCCCTTTTAATTTCTCCATCAAAATTGGGTGGTTTGGATTTCTTAAAATCTTCAAGGTCATGGTTCTTTGAATTTTTTCTCCTCTTTCTTCTCCTCTGAGAATGTGAACTAGTCTGACTGTTGGAAAATTCCTTGGATTTGTCAGCTCCCTCACTAGAGGATTCTTCAAATGAATCCTTGACGTTAGCATGCCTCTTAGCTCCATGTTGGGCCTTCTCTGAGGTGCTTCTTCTCGTGTTTCTATTTTCAGGGCCACGTTTTTGTATCTCAGGTGGACTCTGGGTTTTTTTGGACTGATGTCTATCCACATTACTAGTTGTTGGCCCATGTGACGCAAACGAGGCTTTCCCTACACCTCCAAATCGCCTGCTCTCAGGATCGTTTGCAAATCCCCTTTCTGCTGAGCCGAATTGGCTCTTTAGATTTCCTTGGGAATCACTCTTCAATTACCCGATCCACAGGTCCTTTCTCACTTCCTCACGGCCTCTGCATTTAGCCATGGTTATCCCCAACTTGATATCGGGATTTTGGGGTTTCGGCGTTTACGCTGTCGAGAGTCACTACACTCTCTAATCCTCGATTTACAATGAGTGCCTTTCTGCCTTTAGCCCTTACCGGCTATGCCCTGGTCCATACGACCTGCATCTGTGACCGTAGCCTTAATCCTTCTTTCGCAGCTGCACCTATCGGGGTTTCGGCGTTTGCGATGACACCATGCGCCTGTCCCCAGGACTCCCGATTTCTCGATCCGCGAAGTGCTCCTTTGTTGTCTTAACCCAAACGGCTATGTGATGTTCCATGTGACCACTCCCCATGTGACCCTAGCTATAACTCCCATCGGGGTTTCGGGGTTTGCGATGTCGATGTGCATGCGTCCCCTGGATCTGCGATCCTCTGATCCCTGACGTGCCTTTACCTCGTGCTAGCCCTTCTGACAATAGCTCTTGGCTCATGTGACCAATTGCATAAGACCGTAGTCCTATACTTCCCTATCGAGATTTTAGCTTCCCATTCCCAATGAGTTCTCCTTTGAGTGCTAGTCCTCCTGGCTAGAGCATGGTCCACATGAACTGTCTCCACATGACCGCAGTCAAACCCTCCATCGGAGTTTCGGGGTTCGCGGTTTCAAAATGCACGAACTCCTTGTGCACGGGATCTCCGATATCCCAATTTCCGAATCTTCCCAGGTGACTGACACCTGTCCCCACACTGACTCCTGTCGCGGCTTTTCCCTTGTGCGTTGATGGTTTCCACGCGTCCCTCCAACGAACGATCTCGATTACGTCGGGATTTCGAGACTTCCGATGCCCTGTTTCCCTCGACCTCGAGAACTCCGATTCTCTGAATGCCGATATCCCGATCCTTCGATGGATTCCTGCCACCTGTCCACCGAACGGACGGTCCAGATTATGTCTGGGTTTCCGACCTGGATTTTCCCCGATCTCTTGTCAATGGAAATGTCGATTTCTCAATGTGCCTAAACGTCGATGGCACTGAATCTCCACCACGTGTCCCTCTGCCAATAGACGGTCCAGATCCCGTCAGGATTTCGCGACTTGTGTTGCTCTAGTTCTTACGACCTCGAGAATCTCGATTTCACGATGGCCGATATCCCGATGCCCTGTCGGGATTTCTCTCCTCCTGCTACTCATGAAGTCTTAACCTCCTTGCAGGTCCTACAGATCCGATGGTTGTCGGCGATCTGATCCCAGATCTGACGGCTCAGACCTGTCTTCTTGTGTGCTCCTCCTCCTAGGACTAAACTGTGCGCAACTCATGCCCTGTCGAGATTTTCAGTATGGGATCCGATGGCTGTCGGTCTCTTCCTCCTATAGACTCTTCCTGAGCTTCTCCTGGATGCTTAAACCCAACGGTCCCAATCTGTTCTTCTCCGCCCGATACGACGGCTCCTGTTGCTCTCTCCTGAGCTTCTTGCGTGTATGAGAATGTTGTTCTCCCCGACCTTGGAAGAACTCGTCTTCTCAAAGGCCTCGACCTTTGCTGCTCCTTTCTACAATCTCTTCGAACCTGAGTTTCGCAAATGCACGTAAAAGTGTTGTTCCTTCTGAGCTTGTTCTTCTCGAATCCTTTAAGGATTCTGACGTCTGTGCTCCTGCAGAGTCTTCTCATGCACCCAGCATGCTATCTCTTCTGATCTTTCACAAACACTCAGACCCCTTGGGGGATTTCGTCTTTCTTCCTTCTCCCTCAGATGGAGAATACTTAGATTCCTTCCTGGCTATCCTACCTCTCAAGCTACTTCTTGAGTACTTCTAGGTATTCAGCAACCCAATGAAGGTCCCTCAGTGGACTCTTCCTTCACATCCAGAACTCAAAGAGTTCTTTGTTCTCCTGTACCTGCTTGCACACTTTCTCGACGCCCTCCTGGCGGAGTATCTTCCTTCCATAGAACATTCAGCAGTTATGGGTCCTTGTGCACCTATGCACCTGCTCAATGCCCTCCTGGTAGAGATTCTTAGAATCCTCAGTAATCCTGGTCTTCTGAACTCACAGCAGAGTTCCTTCCTTTGTGCACTCCTTGCACTTATGCTCAAATGCCCATCTGGCAGAGCTCTTACAGAACTCCTCATAGCTTCTGTCTCCTTCGACTCTCAACAGATTTTTTCTCCACTTGCACCACTGTGCATATGCTCAATGCCCACTTGGCAGAGCTCTACAGAATCCTCCACGATTATGCCTGCAACTGTGTCTCATCTACACAGCCTTGCCTCCTAAGGTGTTCAGCAACCTCACAAGTTTTCCTCTTGAGTTGTTGACTTCAGCCCTGTGCCTCAGCACATCTTTGTCTGACTCCTTAGAGTTCAGAAGTGCATCCTCTGTGCACGGCTCTCAGAACCTCCACATTCTATCACACCCTCCTGGTATGAAGCCTCAAAGACCTTCAACCTAAAATCAAACAGACCCCTGCAGAATGCATCAACATAACATACATCTATAGCATATATATGGAACACACACACAGACATCCATTTAACACACAGAAAATACAGGAAAAACTGTTGTTTGTATTAACAATGGAAAATGCCTGTAATTACAATAGTGTTCCTTGAGCTCTCTCTGGCTCTTCTCTTCTCTAACTCATCTAACTCAAAATGAGATCTCAAAATATCTTTTACCTAAGGAGCTCATCGAGCGCTTCCCTCCAGGATTTACCTAACCTATTCAATTACAATCAATGGCTGTCTAGTCCAGAATCGGATCTAGATCTCAGCCGATCCTGGCATTAAAGTCGATCATATCTAATGCCTGCTCAAAGGCATGGCTTTCCTGGCTCAACAACCTAAGCATTTAAATTTACATTCATTTCAAATAAAAATGAGGTTGTGCCTCCCTTTTAGCATATGAATGCATACGCGCTGACGTGGCTGGTTGGCTGGCTGGCTGATATGGAGAGATGCTCCTGCATCATACTCCACAGCTGCAAAAATCATGAGCTCCTGCTCATGAGCTTCCCCTGTAAGGGGTTGGAAATCCTCCTGGATCCCAAACAAATCTTTGGACCTTTTTATCTGCTCCATTCTGTTGCTGCGGCTGCTACTGTTGTGTTGTTGTTGCTACTGCTGCGCTGCTGCTGCTGCTTCTTCCTTTCTGCTCAACTGCTCCTCACTGGCAGTTCTTGCTGAATCTAACATCAGCTTTCTGATATTTTCTATTTCTTCATCCACCTGCTCCAATGGCTGGTCCAATTCTTGTAGTCTCCTCAGCTGCAAAAAAATTTGGTCATTGGGCAGATCATCATGATCTCCCATGCCTTCCTCATCCATTTCCAACTTCACCTATTGGATGTGCATGCTCTGCACTTTTATCCTTTCCTCCAGGGCTTCAAATTGATCCCACAGGTTAGCAAAGAAAATGTTGCCTACTTCTTCTTCCTCTGCTTCTGCTGCAAACTCCCACGTTGCAGTCTCTTCAGCTTCATCGCTGAAAATATCGAGCCATTTCTCAGAATGCTCATTTCCTCCTTCTGTTTCTTTTGCTGTCAGCTCAAATGTCGCAGCCCTCTCAGCTCGCTGGCTGAAATCATTGAGCCATCCCACCAAATGCTCATTTTCTTCTTCATCTGCTTGGGCAGCTCCTAAAGTCTGCACCATCTGCTACAATTCATCTTGGACAGTCATCATCAGTTGTGCCTATTCTTTTGTTGTTGATGCACCTGCAATACAACTTTCTGCCTCCTCCTGGGCAAATGGTAAGAATACGTGTATTCCCCCAATCATCAGAAGATCACCCTGATCTTTCACCTCTATCAACTGCACCTGCTGATCTACACTCATCTCTGAATTTATGAGACCCTCAGACAGTCTCATCTGCTCTGTCAGCTTCTCTGGTTGATCCAAATTCATCTTCTCATCCCTGCCCACCTGGCAATATGGGATGCTTCCGCTGCTTCCTTGGCAGACCATGAGATCAACCGATCCCATATTCATTAGCACTCCTTGTTGAATTGAACTCTCCATGAGACCTTCAAATGGTCTCAAATGTTCATCTCTACCCTCCTGGCAGTTCAATATGCTTTCGCTGCCCTCCTGGCAGTCTTCGATGCTTCCACTGCCCTCCTGATAGTCTTTGATGCATCCACTGCCCTCCTGGCAGTCTTCAATATCCTCATCTAGTCTCCTTTCATTGCCCAGCTGGCAATGCAAAGTTTCCTCATTGTCCTCCTGACAGTCCATGAGATCTTCATCCAATATCATCTCTATTCCCTTGCCCATCTGGCAATTTGGAAACCTTCCACTACCCTCCTGGCAGTCTATGAGATCCCGCTCTGATAATCTCTGATCATTGCCCAACTGGAAAATTGAAATTCCTTGGATGTCCTCATGACAATCCGTGAGGTCCTCGGCTGATCTCAACTCGTTGCCCTCTTGGCAATCTGGAATTTTTTCTTCTCTACCCTCCTGGCAGTCCTTGAGATCCTCCGACGATCCCAATTCATCCTCTTCATCATCCCAATCATCGAGAATCCTCCCAGTCTCTGTCCAACAGTGATCAATCATCTCTTCCTCTGTGGCCTTGAGGTTTTCAGCATACCTCAACCATTTCTTCAACAGTCTGCGTTGTTTCCTGACCATCAACTCTCTGACTGGCCATTTTGCTTTTGCCTTCTTCATGGGAAAATTTTGCATTCGTCTCCTCCTCCTATCCTGCCGCATCCGCAGTTCAAGCTTCTCTATGTCTACTTTTAATTCATGGAGTTCTCTAGTCTCTTGTTCATCCCATTCGGCAAGCCTTTCTTCCTTGCTCTTCTTTCTATGGCCTTCAGTAGCCATCTTGCTATCTATGTCTGTCTCCCTGGCAAACCTGTTGCTGTCACTCCTGAAATCCTGAGTGTTCAGCTTCATCCTACAGTCCCAATGACTGCATTCTTGACTGTCGCCTACTTGCAAACAATCGTCACAGAGTTCCTCAGCACTCTGTCTTTCTCCTGCTTTCCTCTGTCTGCAATATACAAATAGATTCCCCGCTCTGATACCACTTGATGTGTATCAGAGTGCTTCAGTTCCTCATTCTCCTCCTCACCTGAAATATACAGACAAGATATCAGCTCTGATACCACTTTATGTGTATCAGAGTGCTTTCCTCTTCTTCACTTCTCTTGCCTGAAATATACAGAAAAGAAATAAGCTCTGATACCACTTGACGCAAACGAGGCTTTCCCTACACCTCCAACTCGCCTGCTCTCAGGATCGTTTGCAAATCCCCTTTCTGCTGAGCCGAATTGGCTCTTTAGATTTCCTTGGGAATCACTCTTCAATTACCCAATCCACAGGTCCTTTCTCACTTCCTCACGGCCTCTGCATTTAGCCATGGTTATCCCCGACTTGATATCGGGATTTCGGGGTTTCAGCGTTTACGCTATCGAGAGTCACTGCACTCTCTAATCCTCGATTTGCGAAGAGCGCCTTTCCACCTTTAGCCCTTACCGGCTATGCCCTGGTCCATATGACCTGCATCTGTGACCGTAGCCTTAATCCTTCTTTCGCAGCTGCACCTATCGGGGTTTCGACGTTTGCGATGACACCATGCGCCTGTCCCTAGGACTCCCGATTTCCCGATCCACGATGTGCTCCTTTGTTGTCTTAGCCCAAACGGCTATGTGATGGTCCATGTGACCGCTCCCCATGCGACCCTAGCTATAACTCCCATCGGGGTTTTGGGGTTTGCGATGTCGATGTGCATGCATCCCCTGGATCCGCAATCCTTCGATCCCCGACGCGCCTTTACCTTGTGCTAGCCCTTCTGACAATAGCTCTTGGCTCATGTGACCAATTGCATAAGATCGTAGTCCTATACTTCCCTATCAGGATTTTATCTTCCCATTCTCGATGAGTTCTCCTTTGAGTGCTAGCCCTCCTGGCTAGAGCATGGTCCACATGACCTGTCTCCACGTGACCGCAGTCAAACCCTCCATCGGAGTTTCAGGGTTCGCGGTTTCAAAATGCACGAACTCCTTGTGCACGGGATCTCCGATATCCCGATTTCCGACTCTTCCCAGGTGACTGACACCTGTCCCCACACTAACTCCTATCGCGGATTTTCCCTTGTGCGCTGATGGTTGCCACGCATCCCTCCAACGGACGATCCCAATTACGTCGGGATTTCAGGACTTCCGATGCCCTGTTTCCCTCGACCTCGAGAACTCCAATTCTCTGAATGTCGATATCCCGATCCTTTGATGGATTCCTGCCACCTGTCCACCGAACGGACGGTCCAGATTATGTCGGGGTTTCCGACCTGGATTTTCCTCGATCTCTTGTCAATGGGAATGTCGATTTCCCGATGCACCTAAACGCCGATGGCACTGAATCTCTGCCACGTGTCCCTCTGCCAACGAACGGTCCAGATCCCGTCGGGATTTCACGACTTGTGCTGCTCCAGTTCTTACGACCTCAAGAATCCCGATTTCATGATGGTCGATATCTCGATGCCCTGTCAGGATTTCTCTCCTCCTACTACTCATGAAGGCTTAACCTCCTCGCAGGTCCTGCAGATCCGACGACTATCGGCGATCTGATCCCAGATCTGACGGCTCATACCTGTCTTCTTGTGCGCTCCTCCTCCTGGGACTAAACTGTGCGCAACTCATGCCCTGTCGGGATTTTCAGTATGGGATCCGACGGCTGTCGGTCTCTTCCTCCTATAGACTCTTCCTGAGATTCTCCTGGATTCTTAAACCCAACGGTCCCGATCTGTTCTTCTCCGCCTGATCCGACGGCTCCTGTTGCTCTCTCCTGAGTTTCCTGCGCGTATGAGAACGTTGTTCTCCCCGACCTTGGAAGAACTCGTCTTCTCAAAGGCCTCGACCTTTGCTGCTCCTTTCTATGATCTCTTCAAACCTGAGTTTCGCAAATGCACGTAAAAGCGTTGTTCCTTCTGAGCTTGTTCTTCTCGAATCCTTAAAGGATTCCGACGTCTGCGCTCCTGCAAAGTCTTCTCATGCACCCAGCATGCTATCTCTTCTGAGATTTCACAAACACTCAGACCCCTTGGGGGATTTCGTCTTTCTTCCTTCTCCCTCAGATGGAGAATACTTAGATGCCTTCCTGGCTGTCCTACCTCTCAATATACTTCTTGATTACTTCTGGGTATTCAGCAACCCAGTGAAGGTCCCTCAGTGGACTCTTCCTTCACATCCAGAACTCAAAGAGTTCTTTGTTCTCCTGTGCCTGCTTGCACACTTTATCGACGCCCTCCTGGCAGAGTATCTTCCTTCCACAGAACGTTCAGCAGTTCTGGGTCCTTGTGCACCTATGCACCTGCTCAATGCCCTCCTGGCAGAGCTTCTCAGAATCCTCAGTAATCCTGGTCTTCTGAACTCACAGCAAAGTTCCTTCCTTTGTGCACTCCTTGCACTTGTGCTCAAATGCCCATCTGGCAGAGCTCTTACAGAAATCCTCAGAGCTTCTGTCTCCTTCGACTCTCAACAGAGTTTTTCTCCACTTGCACCACTATGCATATGCTCAATGCCCACTTGGCAGAGCTCTACAAAATCCTCCACGATTCTGCCTGCAACTGTGTCTCAGCTACACATCCTTGCCTCCTGAGGTGTTCATCAACCTCACAAGTTTTCCTCTTGAGTTGTTGACTTCAGCCCTGTGCCTCAGCACGTCTTTGTCTGACTCCTCAGAGTTCAGAAGTGCATCCTCTGTGCACGTCTCTCAGAACCTCCACGTTCTGTCACACCCTCCTGGTATGAAGCCTCAAAGACCTTCAACCTAAAATCAAGCATACCCCTGCAGAATGCATCAACATAACATACATCTACAGCATATATATGGAACACACACACAGACATCCATTTAACGCACAGAAAATGCAGGAAAAACTGTTGTTTGTATTAACAATGGCAAATGCCTATAATTACAATAGTGTTCCTCGAGCTCTCTCTGGCTCTTCTCTTCTCTAACTCATCTAACTCAAAATGAGATCTCAAAATCTATTTTACCTGAGGGGCTCATCGAGCACTTCCCTCCAGGATTTACCTACCCTATTCAATTACAATCAATGGTTGTCTAGTCCAGAATCGGATCTAGATCTCAGCCGATCTTGGCATTAAAGTTGATCCTATCTAATGCATGTTCAAAGGCATGGCTTTCCTGGCTCAACAGCCTAAGCATTTAAATTTACATTCATTTCAAATTCAAATGAGGTTGTGCCTCCCTTTTATCATATGAATGCATACGCGTTGACGTGGCTGGCTGGCTGGCTGGCTGATATGGAGAGATGCTCCTGCATCACCATGTTGCAACTACCTTTGTATGGCTGACAGGATTTGCAACAAAAATTTATTTATTTCATTTTTATTTTCTTATTATTTTATAAGCCTCTCATTATCTACTTTAAAACATTGTAATTCTTCGATGAGGCTTCTTATAGTTTCAACCAATCCAGAGTGGTTTCCACTACTCTCCTTTCATCAAATCCTTATTTTATGTTATGGGAGCTCTCTCCCATCTCATGATGTGTTTTCCTTGTTTTCCAGTGACTGTTTATGGATAAAAACATTTTATATTAGTTAATTATCCACTAATTTATGAAGAGGATAGGTAATTTTGTAAGATGAAATCGGCTTCATCATTTAGCATATATCAGCAACATGCATTTCATATTTAAAACATGTAAAAATAGCACAATGTCTCATCCCTCTTTTTAGTAATAAACTTTAAATAATCTCTTATGGATAGGGTAGGGTAGGGTTCCCTCCCCCTTAAAAGTTTTCTAAGAAATTTTATTTGACTCATTCATGAGTCCAAGCAGGCCAAGCCTTGTTACCTCCTATGATACCACTTTGTAACACACCCAACCCCCTAAGTACCTTTTAAGGGATGGGGTATTAAAATTTTTCATTTACTCAATCATCTCAAAGCCTCCTCTATAGGAAACCATCATCTTATGCTCATCAAGATATTTCCAACGATTGTATCCATGTTCAGAATTGAGCTCTGGTTCACAAGTTACAACTTCCTAAAGTTTCTTATACCCTCATCAGTCCAAATCCGCTCACCTCCACGTGGATTCCTATTACTTACACCATCTGATACAACATTGGCATGGAAACTGTCAGCTGGCCCACTCGGCCTTCCAAATCAATGGCTCCCTCTGACAAATCTAACGATCCTCAAAGTTTAGTGTTCAACAACTTTGATCACCCCTTAGAGTCTCTCCATCAGAGTTCCTTTGTTTCAGGAACTCAAACCAATCCAAAAAACACTCTTTGACCTCACATACTCCAATGGATATAACCTACAAATCAAATGGCCATAATTACTTCGGAGTCACAAATGCACATGAATTTTAATGACCCTTCTCTCCTTCCAGCGACGCTTAGATTATGTGGGACCTGCAGGGATCTACAGCTAAGATTGACCTCGCTTGCCACCTTAGTCACTGTTGTCGTTGTGTACTTGTCTCCTAATATGACATGTGGATCAATATACCCTTAACACATGGACCCATCATGACATGCCATGTCACCATTAGGTACAAGGGCTCGCTCAACCACAAATTGACATTTGTCCATTTTCCTATAAACTGATTAAGTTACTTAATCAATAATTTGTTAAAATACCACTCCTTGGTATTTAATCATTTAAACCTCATTAGGGATAATGATTACTCACTAATTATTTACCCCCATAATTACATTTTTACTTAGCCTGATAATTCAACTAAACACCACTCTTGTAATGATTATCTTATAAGTTAATTAATTATATTATGTTCTAATATAATTAATTAAACTATAATATAATTAGGTTTATTAACCTTGATTAACATATAAATCAAAGTGTTGGAAGATTGGTTGTTGTCATTGATGTCAACCCTAGTCATGGGTTTTGGACCACAAGATTGATAAAGGTATTTGGACATGAAGAAAAATGCACATGCATATACAACACCCATGAATGGATAGTATACATCATGTTGTTTCCGGTGGTATGTGGCACAT
Source organism: Picea engelmannii (assembly GCA_009831015.1). Lineage (NCBI taxonomy): Eukaryota > Viridiplantae > Streptophyta > Pinopsida > Pinales > Pinaceae > Picea > Picea engelmannii. Next base: position 403,370 of record ML780018.1, on the reverse strand, counting down.
CATGTGGATCCTCATAGTTGAGGAGAAATGAATTTTTGAAGATGACAAAGTGAATTGAAGAAGTACATGTAGGCCCTGAAGATAATTAAATAAAAGAATTACAAAATAAGAAAGTGTCAGGTCAGCCCTAATGTTAAAAGGAAGTGACATAAATGGTATAAATAAACATCATTATACATTCATTTGATACAAGTCAAATTTCAGAGGAAATCAGAAGTAAAGAAGGTCGGATTTCAAGGGAGGATGAAGTCTTTTGGTGATGTGTTATAAGGTATGTTATTTTCATGTCAGATTATCATTTTTTCTATAACTTTTTTTCTAGAACGATTCAAATGGTGAAATCACTATGGTATTGAGAAGACATATCAAGGTACCTCTGGTAAAAATTTCATCTCTTGATTCGCTATAATTATGGAGATACACTCTGTGGAAGATAAGGTTTGTGATCAGTCCTGAAGCTAGTCAATAAATAGGTGTTCCGGGTAAAATAGTCATAAATTCTTCATAGAGAATCAAAATGACGTGGGAAAAATTGAATTGGAAATAGTATGGACTATAGTTTCTTGTGTTCAAGTTTCAGAATCAGATGTTAAATATTGAGCGTGGGGCATGTTATGCAAGTTCACTCTCCTGAATAGACCAGAATTGAATAAAGTCTATCATTCTTTCTATAACTTCTTTTTGGGGAGGATTCAAGGAGTGAAACTTGGATGAGTTTCAGAGAATACATTGAGTAATATTATCTACAGGATCAGAGTACTCCAAGAATTGAAGAATTGCATAAATTGAAGAAGTCTCAGGAAGCATTATTAGGATCTATGTGATGATTGGTTGATGGTAATGATTTAATGTAAAGTTTTATTATCTCTCATATATTCTTGGGTGGAAGGAAGGGGCAAGGATGGAGAGTTCAACTCTCTCTTGATATTGGAGGATTGTATCTTCCTCTTGCAGGTTTATCCCTCCCTTTACATTTGGAATCTGTAGCTACCTTTGGAATTCATTACTTCCCTTCAACAATAACCATTGATTATTTCTCATATATTGTGCATGGTGTATTGTGGTGTATTGGTGTAACTCTTATACTATTGTTCATTGCTCATTGGATATATTTGAATGGTTTAAGTATAAGTTTAAAAATGTTTTAAATTGTACTTGATACTGATTCACCCCCTCTCAGTATCAACAATTGGTATCAAAGAAGGTTACCTTCAATACAGTTTAACCACTAGAAGGAAGATCCTAAGAAGAAATGGAAGACAAAATTCCAAATGGAATTCCACCATTTGATGGAAGCAATTTTGAATACTAGAGTAATAGAATGGAAACTTACTTTAAATCTCTTGGGGTAGATGTTTGGTTCTTAGTTGCTTCAGGATACAATGCTTTGAAGAAACCAAAGACTGCAGCTCAGAAGGAAGAAAAAAGGAACAACAAATTGGCAATAGATACCATCCTAGATGGATTGAAAGATTCAGTGAAATCCAAGGTGGGATCATGTGCATCATCAAAAGAGATTTGGGACAAGCTACAAGACCTTTATGTAAGGGAAGACATAGAAGAAGAAGAAGAAGAAGAAGTTGAAGCAAATTACAACATCTCAGATTTCAAAGAAGAAAATAGAGGTCAGTTATTTTGCTTTAATTGTGAAGGAGTAGGTCATGTTAAATTTGAATGTCCTCATCCAAGGATTGAAAGAAATGACACTGAAGAAGAAAATTCCAATGAAG
>ML780018.1:384464-399164 GCA_009831015.1 Picea engelmannii | reverse complement strand
ATTTGGAAGTTGTAGCTACCTTTGGAAGTTATTACTTCCCTTGAACAATAACCATTGATTATTTCTCACATATTGTGCATGGTGTATTGTGGTGTATTGGTGTAACTCTTATACTATTGTTCATTGTTCATTGGATATAGTTGAATGGTTTAAGTATAAGTTGAAAAAGGTTTTAAATTGTACTTAATACTGATTCACCCCCCTCTCAGTATCAACACAAAGAACATGGCTTATGACTTCACACGAAATCTTAACATGATTATATATATATATATATATTGGGGAAGAAAAGGAATTAAAATGTATTTAATATTATATATTACTCCAGGTAATTCAAACCTCCTTCATGTGCAATATTATATTTTATAACCTTATAATTGTGCGAACTATCATACTCATAACTCTTTCGAGTGGTACTCTGAACCCTTCGGATTTGTACTCCGAACTCTCTAGAGTCAACTCTGAAACGGTCAACTCCAAAAGGATTTTGAAATGTGCATTCATTTATTACATATATTGAATATTATGTCAATTCAATCCATTGCCTCGAGGTCTTCGCACTAAAAACGTGTGTGCTCCTCTCATTATTATGACTTCCAATCATGAGAGAGTAGTGTTTAGTATTATTAAATATATGTGGGACCCTATATTACCCATGCTTTAGGACTCCGAACATTCACTCTTCTCTCATTACTCTGATGGCTTCAGACTTCATTCAAACGCATCCTCCCCTTCACTCTAAAGGTTGGAATCTAAAAGGATTGGATTTTATGTTAAATTTTATAATACTTACCACACTCAAGCCATCACTCCAAAAGAGGCATGGTATAAATGTTTTAATGATTATAATATTTAACATTAATACCATTGGCCAAGCTCCAAAAGGATCCATTTCTTTGCAAGTAATTTTATACAATAAAAGAAAAGGAAAATTATACTTTTTCCATACTTTAGAAAATAAAATACATTCTCATAAAATTCCTTTAGGAGCGCAGGGCAACCTATGCGGAGTGTGACTTGTGAAACTGGGTAAACTTAGCATAGTTAAATTTTCTACACAAAAGGAAAGAAACTCCAAACCTCCATTACTCATGCACCATATAGGAATTCATAGATTTAATATGTGAATTTCTAATTCTTATTGTTCAAATATTAAGTCATTTAAATGGTAAATTTGAGAATTTACCAGTAGTTACGAGACTTTACCATTCATTCAATTGTGTCCAGAAAACATAGAATTGCACATTTACATTTATAAATTTATGTAATCTATTTTCTTAAATTGTTTTTCAGGAAATAGAATTCTCCATGGAAAAACTATGTTTTTACCAGAATTTACTAATTCCCTAATTACAAGCATCTCTTTGCTATTTTCAGGGATTAGACATTATTCTCAAATATTTCCCCTTTGGACATCAAATTTTTTGTGTAATTCCTAGTAAAATTCCCTCTTTTTACCAAATTTTAATGAAGCCTAATTAATCACAATGCATTCAATTATAAATTTCAATTATTTCAAATTTAAAGCTTAAATTTGCATTTCTCATTGTTGACAAAGTGTCCTCAGACACGTAATTTTATTGATAAGGTAAAAGTGATTACAATCTGAAGTGAGAACTCATAATCTACTCCTTAACCTCACTTGAAGAAGGAGATAGTTTATATAGCTCCTCTCTAAACTAAAAACTAGGAGAACAACCAATCACATAATCACATGAGTATGATAGGTGTCCTTTACATAGAAGCTAGGTGTCCTTATATTAAAAAACTATAATAAACTAATTTTTAAAAGCATTTATACTAGAAAAATACTTATACTATAGAAATTTAGGATTATGAACCTAACAATCCCCCCTTTAATCCGAAAGTTCATTTTTACAAAAGACCAAGTTCATCTCTGAACTTAGTGAATTTTATTCTACCAAGAGGTTTGGTAAAAATATTTGAAGTTTGATCTTCAGATGGATAGAACTAATGCTTGATGATATCTTTGATAATGAGCGATCTAATGAAGTGGTACTTGGTGTCGACATGTTTATTCTTTGAATGAAATATTGGATTATTTGTCATATTTATTGCTAACTGACTGACGATCAATAAGGTAGTAGGTGATTTCTGAGTTTCGTCAAGTGTTGACGGGCGAAATTGACCGTCCGTCAACTGGAAGAGAAAGTCTGGTTCGGGGTTGTCTAAATAACCCAAGCCATTTGGTGTAACTCATTCTGACGAGTTTAATGGCTCTGTTATCCAATCTAATAATCCTAAAAGAAATGAATAAAAGAGAGAAATAACTAACTAATTACTAAACACACTATATATATGTACATATGTTCAAATGTAACTATAGTAGTTGTATTTAAGCAGACGATATACAAGTCTCGTTTATTTACATGATTTACAAGATGCAAGTTTTAATCGAAACTTACGAAAATCGATGTGAAAAATGATTGCTTCTAGGAAGCAAATAAAGAAAGCACATAAAAATATTTATTGTTTTTCTTTTATAACTTTAAAGAATCTTACAAAAAAAAGTTAATGAAACATGAACATTTGGATAGTCAAAGCTGAACCATACATTGTAGTTTCAATAATATGAAAATGACATAAAAATACAAAGAAACTATCATGTCAATGAATTGGTGAGGTGTATCCAAGCATCTGCATGAGTGGTGAACATCCAACTTCCATGTCCAAGAGAGAAATCTGCAATGAACCTTATTACTGTTCTAAATAAATTTAGAACATGTATTGGCAGCTTAGGTTTTAATGACAGAAAAGGAAACACAAACATATACGTGTGATCTCATAATTATACATGATTACAGCAAGATAAATCTGGAAGCAATCTATGAATTTTATCATTCAATTTAAAATTCAAAGATAAATCTCATTATTTAAATCGAAGATATAATCACAGCATTTGTATTTTGATGAAGCAAATGACAGATGGTATTTATAATATAAACCTCCTACACATCATAGATCATTTAATCTAAAGATATCAGACCTGCACATGTAACAAGATTAGAAAAAACATTAATAACAACATTATAAACAAAAGGATAAAGACAAAATGCATATATGTCATTCTATTAAGCTTTTTTTTGAATCACTTGTCCATTCTGTAGTCTTGGAAGGATTGTTTTGGATAATAGACTTTAAAGATTGGAAAAATTAATATATAAATGATAATAATTAACCATGTATTGATAAAAAAAGACTAAAGCTATTTAAATCAATGCATAGTAAATTATTCAAAGAATATGAATATATTATAATGAAAATAAAACCATTTTACTTACAGGACAAAAGCCATTAAGAAACCTGGCATTCCATATTCTTCTTTGAAAATATTTGTCCATTCTCCCAAAAATTCCAGCCATCCATTACTCCATTTGAAAAGAAATAAAAAAAGTTTACATAAGATATAATATACAAAAGAGAAAGGATTAAAATCCTCCTCTCCAATTCTTTGATCCCCCTGGCTCTGATCTTTCTCATATATTTATAAAATGAATGAACAGTCTAGGCATCACTATTAATTTCCACCACCTGAAATTTGTCTCTAAAAGAGACCCAAATATCTCTCAAATCATGCATTTTGGGGGGAAAATCTCTACACGAAAGGTAAATGGGTCCATTTTGGTTCTGGGTTTTCAACCGTTTCTTCAAATTCCTCGCAGTTTGGCTGTAATTAGTTCTACAAAATCGTCTTTCTGATCTTGACGCCTTTCCAAATTTTATCTGTTGTTGCTCATAAAATTATTTGTAGCAATCTAAAATTATTTTTGGATCAATCATATTGAACGTATTTGGATAATAAAATCAAGCCATGATCAGATCCATATCAAATATTTGATAATAGAAACATGTGAAACAAAAAGAAACCTAAATTAATAACCTAAAAATTGTGAATAAAACAAAATCTATAAAAATAAAAAATGAATTTAAACTAACTATAACTTATAAACAAACATTATTTATAATTTGTTTTCAAATATGATCTAGAAGCTTCAAGTTAATGAAGAAAAAATATTAATTTTATTTTTTTACAAAATCAAACAAATGATAGATAATTCTTTTATTATTATTATTTTGAAATGAGATGTAAAATGAAAAAATAATTTAATTAATTAATATCACCAAATGATTTCATGAAAATGAGAAACCAACCAAGATATTATTTGATAAAGTATTGAACACATTATTCAAAATAGTCAAACTTGCTAATGAGAAAAAGAATGAACATATAATCATAATTTAAACGAAAGTAAACATTTGATAAAAATTAACGTTTTTGTTTAAATTGAGATTTTTATGCTCGTTTCTAACTTTTGACATATACTCTTGTAATAAATGTCTCATACTATAGTGAATGTCTTAAGTTTGTCTCAAAGCAAGCCAAAGTATGGAACTATTTGAAAAGGTTGATTCTGTAGCTCATTATAATTATCAAGATTCTAATGGCGGCCCTTTAAATTTTGTAAAAATATAGGGGGAGTTGTTGAAGCCCAACAAATGGTGACTTATTGGGTGAAGCAGTTATCTCTAATATGGTAATATTTCATCTTAGGAAGAAAATAATAAGACATGAAAAATGATTTAAGCTCCCTGAAATAAATTCACTCTGAGATCATTAGGATAAGCTCCATGTTATAACCAGACAATAGAATTATCTTTGTAGGGGATTATAACCTGAAATAATGTCTTAATCAAAGAGTCACGATGTTTATAAAATAACTTCAATACCATTGACAAAGCCACTGCTACCAACAAGCGTCCATAGCCTCGACAGGGATGTCATTTAACCCACTCAAATGCTTTAATCACATCCAATAGTTGTATCCACATGATGTATACTTCCATAAAAGCTAATTTAAAAACATATACCTGCTACCTCTCGACCCGACATTGCTTTGTTGCCAGCAGGCCTGTTCAGTACCCCGACGAAGTTGTCTTGTTATCATGTGTGCATTTACCCGCTGCCAGCGAGCTTGTTCAGTACCCCGACGGGTTTACACACACTTCTCACAGTTAAGTGTTTTCAACTCTCTTATGACACTTTTAAATAATAATACAATTATAGATTTCTTGATGACAAAGAGAGGGGTGATACTGGAGGTTAATTGCAATACAAGTGAATAGTTGACCATGAAATTTATTTGCTTTCAAAATTGGAAGTTTTTTCATGGTTTAGAGATTTTAGATTTCCTTTAAGAAATCATCTAGAGAATGGGGAAGCACTTAAAAGTGATTCCTTAAGAATATGGACGGCGTAAAAAGTTTAAAGATCATCGTAATTCTCAAATATTTAAATCATATCTCTGGTGTAATACTCTAGAAAAGATAATTTGAGGACAAAATGAGAGTGAGAATTGACTTAAAAATCAATTATCTGAGTTATATCTTAATATCAGGACCTCTTTAAACTATTTCAATTTTCTTGAAAAACACAAGTCTTAAAATAAAGGCTTCCTTCGACAATAGTTATTTGATCAGAAATATATTGATTCAAAAAGAAATATAAGAAGAAAACTCATTTAAAATAATCAAAGAAAACAAAAGCACACAACAAACCAAATCAAATTTTATTAATGGGATTAGAAAATCAGAAGTACACAAAATCAAAACAACAAAAGAAAATTTTTCAAGAAATGATTTTGGCCAAAGATAAACTTGAGTTTTTGTATCCACTATCATCTCACTGTAAAATAAAGGAAGAACTGAATCATATAAAATATCATGTGCGAGCAAGTTCTTTTCTTAAGATAGTGATGCATAAGATATTACTTTGACCAAGCATTATTATTAAAAATAAAAGAGACTAAAAATAGGAAAATCCTCATTAAGATGAGTGCAGTCTTACTCGTGGCACCTTGGGTCAGGGTTGATTTGATAGTTTAAATTTACTTATCTATTTACTTTCCATTCAAAATTTTCATGATGATACTGCGCTTTTGAAAAGAAATATTCAACGAAAAGAAGAGAGAAAAAAGATTTAAATTGAACTTCCCTGAAAACATTCATATTATGGTTCTCTTGGTGTGTCCGCTTGTGTTCATAATTGCATTATTACAAAGAGAAAAACTGAGAAATAAAAATAAAAGAAAACCTACTCCTAAACCTACTCTAACTACTAAACAAATCAAAAATACTAAGTGAAGTCATGCTTCCAATGTAGCCATCGGAGCATCTTCAATCCTGCACGGCATAGAAAATTGAAAATCAAAATAAAAGAATGTAGTATTTGTAGATGAAAAAGAAATATGTCACGCTTACCTCCTATATATTCATTTAAAAACAAAATAAGCAAGACATTACCATTCTTTTGAAACTTCTTGATGTACGAATCCTCCAATCATTCTGCAATCTTGTCATGATATGGGTCATAATGGCATGGAAGAGTGTAAGTTTCGAAAACTTGTCATTATTATAGGGACCTGACATAACCATCAACCAAGGTCAAAGTGCCCCATCCTCCTGACAATTCTCCAAGTGTTCATCAATTTCTTCACATGAAATATCTAAAAGAATCATGTTATGCTTAATTCCTAAATATTTAGGTAAAAACAAATCAAGCACAACTTTATCTTTATTATGAAGATTTTTTGTATACGAATCTTCAAGCCATTCTAAGATCCTATCATAAAAATTAGGATGCAAACTGTGACTTTGATGAAATGGATATATCAATGGGGAACACATCATAAGAGGATTCATGACATCAGTTAGATTATTGGTTTGAATGCTTCCTTTGATGAGATTGATTGTTTCAAAATGTGAAGCATAAACATTAAAATTTGAAGTAATCAAAGAACGAATATGCAATGTAGAATATTCGATCTCCATAAGGATGAGTGCATTGTCTTTTTCAAAAATAAATCATGTAAAATCATCTTGCGACATGTCATTTTTCCATGCAAGTGACGAAAGTGAAAGAGAATCAAATCCAACTTCATAGATGTTATGTTTGGAATTAATTTCACCAAATTTTGGCATATCGAAAAGATTTGATTGTGATGGCAAAGAGTAAGATACCATGGGTAAAGTATCAAATCCACCATAATCTAAGAAGAGATCAGGATATAAAGAGTAAAAGGAATCAGAAATAAGCACATGAAAAGAATATCTTTAGCTATGATATTTAACAATGTTATTCTCAAGACATTCCTCTTCATTTTCCTTAAAACTTTCACTCTGTTTTGGGGATAAATTCTTCAACATAATATGATCATCTAAATTTGCCTCTTGTACGATAGACAATTCAAAACTTTCATGAAAAACATGTGATCTTTCATGTTGATAAGGTACGATTTGTAGATGAGGATTTAAGGTTACTTCTTCCAATTGCATATCTACATCTCTAATCAGTTTGATTGGAATGTTAGAATTCTTAAGATCATTTTCATCACCTAAGTCTTCTTCAATAACCGAATTTAAATACTAATTAGAGCAAGAGTTAGGAGAACGAGGACATTCACCTTGACCCAACATCGAATCTTCTTCCACGATGGTTGAGGACTGAAAATACAATGATTCAGAGGAAAAACCAATTTGATTGTCAGTAAGAATATTTTCAATAGATTCTACCTCCCTTGCTTGTTCAACATTTTCAGATGGATCCCTCTCATCATGTGAACACAATTCTTCTTGCAATTGTGTGATAGTATTTGTAACTGCTTCATCATTTGCGATCGAATATGACTGGATGCAAGCATCATAGAGGAGATTTAATACAAATGGCATGTCATCAAGATTAAATTTACAAAGAACATGATGGATTCTTATCGAAAATTCTTTTGAATATGAATCGCCATTGATTAGCAAAGTCTGAAATTCTTCACATAATTGATTGTAATCATAGATTTCAAAAGTATCTAAAAATTCATCTACAAACTGAAACCAATCAAAAATGTGATATGTTGGAAAAGACTCAAACCAATGTTTAATCCGACCCCTGAAAGTAAAAGCAAACAATCTGTACAAAACCTTTAAATCAGAAATATCATGCTTGATGCATTTACACCAAAACTTGTTAATATGGTCTTTTGCAGATACATTCCCCCCACCATCAAAGGTGAGTTTGGACAAGAGAGAGACTATCTTATTGGGAATATCAGGTAATGAGAAGTGGAAAGCATGTTCCAACACAGTGATTTGGGGAGCCATGGAAAATTAATTAAATTCAAAACAAAGACTCATGTAAGGCCAGCTTGTCAGTCTGGCCCTCCTTCTAGCGTCATTTGTTGACGGGCAAAATTGATCGTCCATCAACTGGAAGAGCGAGTCTGGTCCGAGGTTGTCTAAATAACCCAAGCCATTTGGTGTAACTTGTTCTGACGGGTTTAATGGCTCCGTTAGCCAATCTAAGAATCCTAAAAGAAATGAATAAAAGAGAGAAATAACTAACTAATTATTAAACACACTATATATGTACATATGTTCAAATGTAACTATAGTAGTTGTATTTAAGCAGAATATATACAAGTCTCGTTTATTTACATGATTTACAAGATGCAAGTTTTAATCGAAATTTACGAAAATCAATGTGAAAAATGATTGCTTCTAGGAAGCAGATAAAGAAAGCACATAAAAATATTTATTGTTTTTCTTTTATAAATTTAAAGAATCTTACAAAAAAAAGTTAATGAAACATGAACATCTGGATAGTCAAAGCTGAACCATACATTGTAGTTTCAATAATATGCAAATGACATAAAAATACAAAGAAGTTATCATGTCAATGAATTGGTGAGATGTATCCAAGCATCTGCATGAGTGGTGAACATCCAACTGCCATGTCCAAGAGAGAAATCTGCAATGAACCTTATTACTGTTCTAAATAAATTTAGAACATGTATTGGTAGCTTAGGTTTTAATGACAGAAAAGGAAACACAAACATATACCTGTGATCTCATAATTATACATGATTACAGCAAGATAAATCCGGAAACAATCTATGCATTTTATCATTCAATTTAAAATTCAAAGATAAATCTCATTATTTAAATCGAAGATATAATCACAGCAATTGTATTTTGATGAAGCAAATGACAGATGGTATTTATAATATAAATCTCCTACACATCATAGATCATTTAATATAAAGATATCAGACCTGCACATGTAACAGGATTAAAAAAAACATTAATAACAGTTCATTATAAACAAAAGGCTAAAGCCAAAATGCATATATTTCATTCTATTAAGTTTTTTTTTGAATCACTTGTCCATTCTGTAGTCCTGGAAGAATTTTTTTGGATAATAGACTTTAAAGATTGGAAAAAATAATATATAAATGATAATAATTAACAATTTATTGATAAAAAAGACTAAAGCTACTTAAATCAATGCATAATAAATTATTCAAAGAATATGAATATATTATAATGAAAATAAAACCATTTTACTTACAGGACAAAATTCATTAAGCAACCTGGAATTCCATATTCTTCTTTAAAAATATTCGTCCATTCTCCCAAAGATTTCAGCCATCCATTACTCAATTTGAAAAGAAACAAAAAAAAAGTTTACAAAAGATATAATATACAAAAGAGAAAGTATTAAAATCCTCCTCTCCAATTCTTTGATCCCCCTGGCTCTGATCTTTCTCATATATTTATAAAATGAAAGAACAATCTGGGCGTCACTATTAATTTCCGCCACCTGAAATTTGTCTCTAAAAGAGACCCAAATATCTCTCAAATCATGCATTTGTTTGGGAAAATCTAGAAGAGGAAGGTAAATGGGTCCATTTTGGTTCTAGGTTTTCAACCGTTTCTTTAAATTCCTCGCGGTTTGGCTGTAATCAGTTCTGCAAAATCGTCTATCTGATCGTGACGTCTTTCCAAATTTTATCTATTGTTGCTCATAAAATTATTTGTAGCAATCCAAAATTATTTTTGGATCAATCATCTTGAACGTATTTGGATAATAAAATCAAGCCATGATCAGATCCATATCAAATATTTGATAATAGAAACCTGTGAAACAAAAAGAAACCTAAATTAATAACCTAAAAATTGTGAATAAAACAAAATCTATAAAAATCAAAAATGAATTTAAACTAACTATAACTTACAAACAAACATTATTTATAATTTGTTTTCAAATATGATCTAGAAGCTTCAAGTTAATGAAGAAAAAATATTAATTTTATTTTTTTACAAAATCAAACAAATGATAGATAATTATTTTATTATTATTATTTTGAAATGAGATGCAAAATGAAAAAATAATTTAATTAATTAATATCACCAAATGATTTCATGAAAATGAGAAACCAACCAAGATATTATTTGATAAAGTATTGAACACATTATTCAAAATAGTCAAACTTGCTAATGAGCAAAAGAATAAACATATAATCATAATTTAAACGAAAGTAAACATTTGATAAAAATTAACGTTTTTGTTTAAATTGAGATTTTTATGCTCGTTTCTAACTTTTGACATATACTCTTGTAATAAATGTATCATACTATAGTGAATTTCTTAAGTTTGTCTCAAAGCAAGCCAAGGTATGGAACTATTTGAAAATGTTGATTCTGTAGCTCATTATAATTATCAAGATTCTAACGGGAGCCCTTTAAATTTTGTAAAAATATAGGGGGAGTTGTTGGGGCCCAACACCAAGATCCTGTAAAATTTTGCGTAGCCATACAATCTCACATGATACTTCCCAAGCTGATATGTATTATGCTTCTGCTGAAGAATTGGCAATTTTTGTCTTCTTTTTGCAATTCCAAGATACTCTTGTTGAACCCATATTCATTAAATAACCTGAAGTGGATGTTCTATCATCAATGTCACCTGCAAAATCAGCATCTAAATATCCAACAAGTGTAAAATTTTTGTTTCTTTTGTAAACAAGACCAAAATCTTTTGTACCTTGAATGTATTTTAGTACCCCTTTTCCTAAATCCAGTGACTTTCCCTTGGTTCCTACATAAAACTTGAAATTATACTGACTGAATATACAAAATCTGGTTGAGTATTTGTCAAATAAATGAGACTTCAAACCAATTTCTTTTACTTTGTATTATTTACCAATTCCCCTCCTTCAAATTTTGAAAGTTTCAGTTTTTTCTCCATGGGATTAAGAGAAGGTTTACAATATTACATGTCAAATTTATTTAACAAGCCAGTGGAATACTTAGTTTGACTAGGGAATATTTGGTTAGGATGATGAGATACTTCAACTCCAAGATAATAATGAAGTGTCCCTAAGTAAGACATTTTGAACCCTACTTTAAGTTCTTCCTTAACCTGTTTAATGTGTGCTTCATTATTTCTTGTTATGATTAAGTCATCAACATAGAGTACAAGTATCACCATGTGCTTATCTTGCAATCGAAAATACAATGTATCATATGATTCACTTCACTGAAAACTCACCTTTCATAGGTACTCATCCATTTTTGCATACCAAGCTCGAGGAGCTTGTTTCAAACCATATAAAGCCTTCGCAAGTTTGCAAACTTTATGTTATTTTCCTTTTGCTTCAAAACCTTGTGGTTGAGTCATGAAAATATCTTCCTTTAGATCACCATTCAGGAAGGCACTTTTGACATCCATTTGATGTAATTTCCAACCATTATGTGCAGCCAAATTGATAATCATTCTAATAGTATTCCATTTAGTTGTGGGTGCAAATTTTCTTCATAATCAATTTCTTCCTGTTGAGAAAAACCTTGAGCAACAAGTCTTGCTTTGTACTTATCTATTTTACCATTAGGCTTGTACTTTACTCGATAAACCCATTTACAACCGATGTGATTAACATCATGTGGAAAATCAACTAAGTTCCAAGTGTCATTTGCAACTACTGAATCATATTCATTAATCATTGCTTCCTTCCATTCTTTATGTCCATCTACTTTAGCAAAAGAAGTAGGTTCATTAGAAGCATGAGCAAAATTTTCTTCTACTCTTGAAGATCCCCTAGTTCTTGTTTTGTTCATTTCATCTGAATGAACATATTTGAGAAGTTTTTCGGCCCACTTTGGCTTCTTATGTTGAGGGAATTGAGGATCTTAATCACCATTATTGTTGAAAAGAGGATTTTCAAAAAATGAGCCTCTTCTTTCATCGGAAATATCTGAGGTTGGAGAAGACTATTTTGAGGATTTTGTATTAGAAGAGTCTTTTGTTGTTTCATTATCCAATGAATCAGAAGAACCATTTGATAAAGATATGTCTTCTGGAGAAACAATGTCTTTTTCAAACCAAAATTTTTGCTTTGACTTGTTCAACTTTCCTTTACCCTTAGTATTTTTCTTCTCTAAATGACTAAGAAGATGATTAATCTCATCTAAACTGTTACTTTCAGTTTCATCAAAAATCACATCTCTACTGACAATGAATTTTCCATCTGAAAGAAATCTATACCCTTTATTTTCATCAGAGTATCCAATGAAGGTACACTTCATACTTCGATTTTCTAATTTAGTCATCTTTTCCTTGGGAACTAAAGCATAACATGTTGATCCAAAAACCCTAACATGATTTAACTTGGGTTTAAAAACATACCAAGCTTCATAAGGTGTTTTTCCATATAAAGCTAATGTAGGTGATCAATTTCTGAGATAAACTGCAGTATGGACTGCTTTAGCCCAATATTTTGTGCTCAACCCTTTAAAATGCATCACAGATCTTTCCATGCCCATGAGAGTTTTGTTCATCCTTTCAATAACTCCATTCTGTTGTGGAGTGTAGGCATTTGTTAGTTGCCTCTTAAGTCCATTGTTTCGACAATAATCATTGAGTTCAGTCGAAGTGAATTCACCTCCATTATCAATTTTCAAAGAAGCAACCTTTTCTCTAGTTTCATTTTCAACCATGTGTTGAAAATATACAAACTTTTCAAAATCTTGAGACTTTGCCTTTAAAAATTCCACCCATGTCATTATAGTGTGGTCATCAATGAAGAATATAAAGTATCAACATCCACCAAAACAATATTCCATTGGACCACATATATCACTGTGAATCAACTCCAAATACTTTGTTTCTCTCCATGATCTGGTTGAAAAATCTTCTCTCTTTTGCTTGCCAAAAATACAAGCTTCACACTCGGAATTTTCTTTCTTTAAAGTTGGAAAACCCTTTACCAAATCTTGGGACTTAAGTTTCAAGAGACTATCAAATTTTAAGTGACCAAATCGAAAATTCTATAATTTGAATGAAGATATTTCAGAATTCATTGTTGTTGCCACCTCTTCCTTTCTTTGGATGACTTTCCCATTCATTCTTAGTAACTTTTCATCTTCATATCCTGTCATAATTTTTTTCAAGTTATCCTTCTCTAACTTAATCTTCACCAAACCATCTTGCATGACGATTTGATGTCCATCTTGTTTGATTGTGACTAAGGATAACATTTTTTTATTAAAAGTTGGTACATACCAAACATTTGAAATCCATTTTTCACCAATTCCAGGGAGAAAGACTTTCACTGAACCTTTTCCTTGAGGTATATGAGTTGTATCATCGTCTAAATAAATGGGATTTAGTTGAACATATTTATAATTCCAAAAATAGTCGATGTGATAAGTTATATGTTGAGTAGCCCCTGTGTCCAATATCCAATCATTTTCAAATGAATCTACATGTTGAACTGCTGAAAAATCATATTCATATTAATCATCCTGGTAATCTTGATCCTCTGCATATTGAGCTGATTGTTGAGAATTTGAATTTGTTGTCTTCTTAAACTTTGGCAATTAATCATTGCTTGTAAGACAATTTGATGCATAATGACCCATCTTTAAACATATTTTACATCTTACTTGACTCAAATTTTTGCCTCTTCCTGACTGTGCATTATTATTGTTGTAAGTCTTAAACCTACGAAGTAAAGAAATGCATATATATTCTTAAGCAATACAGAGATTAATCAATGGCTCATACACAGAGTACACAGAGATTTTATACCAGAAACCCTCAACCGGGAAAACCTTTCTTATTTTCATTATATAGAATTCACCATTCGCCATACAATATATACAATGTTTTTAGGTATTTCGTAGATACCAAAACCCTAATGCCTTAATCCGAGATTAATTTACAAATCGTCGGACGCAGTTGTCGTATCTGATGCACCCACACACACACACATGCAAAGAATATAACACATACCCAACATTCTTCCACTTGTTGTTTTCTTTGCATCTAGGGGTCCAGGGGATTATATAGTCAACAATCCAAGGCAGCAATGCCCATTGTTCCTCTACACCAGGAGAACTTTTCTGTGCTCACAGACTTTGTCAATGAATCTGCAGCATTCTTCAAAGTGTCAACCTTTTCCAGCAACACCTTCTTTTCCTCAACCATGTCTCTCACAAAGTGATACTGAACATCAATATGCTTTGTCTTCGAATGATAAGTTGGGTTCTTTGCCAGGAATATTTCACTCTGACTGTCACAGTCTAATCTCACTGCTTGTTGTACCAACCCAATACCTGAACACAATCTTTGTAACCATAATGCTAGCTTGCTTGCATGAGTGGTTGCCATGTATTCAGCTTCTGTAGTTGAGAGTGTCACTACAGCCTATCTTTTGCTCATCCAACTGATTGCTCCTCCAAATAGGTTAAACACATACCCACTTGTAGATCTTCTGCAATCCAAATCTCCAGCCCAGTCTGCATCAACAAAGCCATGTATGTCCACCACTCTATCCAATCCCGGTCTTCCTT
>ML780018.1:356531-377048 GCA_009831015.1 Picea engelmannii | reverse complement strand
TACTCCTTGCTCTTCTGTCCAACTTGTCCCAATCTTCCTTCGACATACCAGTAACCGGTGTACTAGTAGTTTGTGTACTAGTAGGTTGTGTACCAGTAGCCTGTGTGCTTGTAGATGGTGTACCAGTAGGCTGTGTACCAGGATCCACAGTGATCCATTGTTCTTTGTCTACAACAAGGTCCTCCATATTGAGCTTCCATAGCTCAAAGTTTTTACCTTTGAACTTCTCTATCTCGATTCTAGATGAGCTTGCCATTCCTCTTTCTTTACTCGAATCTCCACTGCAAAAGCTCCCACTAAACCCAGTTTTATCACAGACCCAAGATAAACTTGATCTATCAAGACCGAGCCAAACCCTCAGCAAAAAAGGCATCCCTATGAAGCCAAAAACGAGCTCTGATACCACATGTAAGTTTTAAACCTACGAAGTAAAGCAATGCATATAGATTCTTAAGAAATACAGAGATTAATCAATGCTTCATACACAGAGTACACAGAGATTTTATACCGGAAACCCTCAACCAGGAAAACATTTATTATTTTCATTATATCGAATTTCACCATTCACCATACAATATATACAATGTTTTTAGGTATTCCATAGATACCAAAACCCTAATCCCTTAATCCGGGATTAATTTACAAATCCACTAAAAATAGCAAAATCTGCTAAAAATAGCAAAAACCGCCCAAAAAAAAAATCGGGGCGCTGCGCGTAACCAGGGGGGGGCATACCTGCCCTCCCCTGATACCCCCCCTAGGAAAGTGCCCGGCACACACGGAAAATCTCTAGGTGAAGGGATCATCAAATGCAGTTGTCATATCTGACGCACCCACACACACACACATGCAAAGAATATAACACATACCCAACAATTGTGAGGATTACTTTGAAAATTGTGTTGATGAAAATTGTTACGACCTCTACCTTGACCACGACCTCTTCCATGGCCTCAATTAGAAGATTGATTTTGAAAATTTCCAAAATTTGATTTTCCTCTTCCTTTATAACTTTGAGCTTTAGTGAAAAGAAGATCTTCTCCTGATTGTTTTTGTTTTCCAAAAGTTTTACTATGTTGAGCTAGTAATTCACTAAGTGAATCAAAAGTCATTGTTGATAAATTATCAGTTATTTGCAAAGTCTCAAGAAAATGTTTATAATATGGAGGCAAGCCATTTATTACAATGGAGACAAGAAAACTATCTTCAAGTTTAGAAAAACTTCCTTTGATTATTTCTTGATGAATGTTCTTAATCCTTGAAATGTATTCTAATACATCGCCATTGTCTGCTAATATTTGTTTAAGAAATTTCATTTGTAGATCAACTCTATGAGATGTAGCAGGAGTATCAAAAATCTTCTTTAATAGATTCGAAGTAGACCATGCATCTTTGGAATTCTCAATATGAACAAACATGTGTTCAATTGTAGAAGAACATAGCAAAGCAAGTGTTTTTTCATATTTCAAATTCCATTTTGCTAAATAAGTAGTGTCGGTGGGATTAGTTGGAGCAGTATCACCATCACAAATATCATGCAATAACTCATTATAGATCAAAGTGTTATGCATGTTCCGACTCCAAGATTTGTAATTCTTGGGTCCATCTAACTTATATGATTATGTGAATAGGTTGATTAATTTAGACATGATGTTTGTTGCAAGATTGCAAGATAATAATCCACAAAACTCCTAAAGAGAGATTTGGGGCACCAAAAAGAAGGAGTACTTAGTCCACGTGAAAAAAAAAAAAGAGTTTTTAGGGCTTGGCCTTGACCCTTTAAAAGCCTCGATAAAGAAGAAAAACAAAATTGAGAGAGTATTTTATGGGACTCTTCTCAACTTTTCACTTAAAAAGTACAATCAGAATTTTCAAAAATCGATCCTTTTATAAGACATATAGTCTTTTACAAATGACAAAAAATGCTCCTCCTTGAGCTAAAGTCATCAATGACTAAAACAAAAAATTCACAAAATGGTAAACCAAATATTTAATCCACTCATTACATAAAATGTGTGCCATCAAAGCATATTTATAAACTAAGAGGAATGAAAAGTTTTAATCTTAAAACCATGATACCTTCATGTGTGTCATCAAAGAAAATTTATAAATTAAGAGGAATGAAGTTTTAATCTTCTAAGCAGCAATCAAGAGTGAATACCAGGTGAATTAAGTGGAGCGAATCAAGGAGGGACATGCGCACTTCTTTGAAACAAACCAAAAAATCTTCCTCCTCCTCCCAGATAGAATTTGATGACTACAATGAGTTTATTCTTTTGTTTCCATAATGTCTTTCAAAGTAAGTTCTTTCTTCAATGTCCAACGCCCAGAATGTTGACTTTTGTGACTGCAATTTTTTTTAATAAAATCCCCACGATAGCTTGGGCTCTTCGTTACATGGAAATTTTGTTGATGAGAATCCCCATAAAAACACGGTCTCTCCCTTACTCGATCCACATGGAAATTTTGTTGATGAGAATCCCCTTAATAGTATTGGCTCTCCCTTACTCGATCCATGCTCACCGCACCAGAAGAAAGGCTCAGATCTCAGCATGGAGGCACCAAAAGGAAGGCTCTGCTCTCTGCCGAGACTAAGGAAAATTCACCTCAAATCTTTGTGGACTGTAAAATTCACCTCACATCTGCGTGGAATTGTAAAATTCACCTCAGATATGCGTGGACAATAAAATTCGCCTCAGATCTGCGTGGACTTGTAAAATTTGCATCAGATTTGCGTGGACTAAGAAAAATCCGCATCATATATTCGTGGACTTGTAAAATTCACCTCAGATCTGCATGGACTAAGGAAAATTCACCTCATATCTGCATGGACTAAGGAAAATTCGCCTCAGGTTAGAATGTTCTTCATGTATAAAGGAGAAAAAAAAAAATTGCCTCTTGCAACTGCAAATCATGAGGCACAATCTTGCAAATATTTCAACAGCTATGACAGAAGAGAAAACACCAGTGTCATCTTCAATCACACCATAATACTTTACTATAAGTTACAATCAAATTGAATGGAGGTACGCTCGATCCCAATGTAATTTTATATCTCAGATACGGATCTCGGATTCATTAGTCACTGGAATTTCTGAAAACGAGAAAAAAAAATATAGAATCTACAATATGATCTAGATTTAATTGCCATATTTAATTGATCTAAAGCAATGTTTACAAATGAGTTGTTTTTAATAAAGAAGCAATGGATCTACATGTTGGATTACTGAGAGGGGGTGAATCAGTAATAGAGAAATTTATTCCTTTTTAACCATATAATCCAAGTGTTATATCAATGTAGCATTATCATCCAATAACTGCAGAGTAAATAAGCAATGAACAAATGAACAATCATACACATACACAGTACACCGGTGTTTTACGTGGAAACCCAAAGCGGGAGAAAACCACGGAATGTTTTTTCTTATATGTCTTGAAGAATTACATTCATTGGAAGCACCAACTTCCTTTGTTTTCCAGCTGCAACTGGAAGGAGGCTCCAACCCCCTTGTTTCTCAAGCTACAACTTGAAGGAAGCTCCAACTCCCCTATTCTCTGGCTACAACCAGAAGGAGGCTACAACCCCCTATGTTCTCCGGCTACAATCGAAAGGTGGCTACAACCACCTATCCTTGCCCCATCCAACCTCCCTAAAGTAGAAATAGAATGATAGAACCACTATCACATTATCACTGTGAGATATACCGCTATAAACATGTACCAATAAACCTAAATCATGCATCAACATGTACCTCAACTTGTAATCAACATGTACCATAAACAAGTGCATCAACCATGCACCAACCTGTACCAAACAACCTATAATCAAACTGTACCATAAACAAGTGCATCCATCCACGTAACAAGTATGTACCAATCATGCACCAACTACTCATCAACTATGACTCATCAATATGTACCAATATCATCAACTATGCACCTCATGTATGTGCCAACTCATCAACTACTTGTCTCAACCATGTACCCAACATGTACCTTAACCAAAATCCCTCATCAATTTCATCATCCAAATATGATTTTTAACTCTGTAATAGACCTGGTGTATATGATCACATACATGCAAACCTTCTTTAACTTTAACAACAAGAGACTAGCATTTTCATCAAACTTTTCTTTAGTCTCACATGACTAGTTTTGGATTAGTCAACAACCCTAACTTGAAATAATCATAACTATGTACTTGTAATGAATAAAGATCTGAAACGGACACACAATGTTCTTCATTGTGTTTATGCAATTCCTCCAGGTGTCACTACTTGGAACCTCTCATAAAAGGAGTTATAGAAAAAATGGCATACCTTGCTAAATTCTGGCATATTCTAGAGAGCGACATTGTAGAGCGTGACTCGCACAGAATATTTTTTGAATTGATCTGAAAATTTCATACAGCATACTAAAGACTGTACTATAGCCAACAAATTTTTTCTTAATGAATTTGGATCTGTTATGAATAATTTATGACGTTTTTACCCGAAACACTTTTTTTAGACTAGTTTTAAGACTAGCCACAAACCCTATTTTCCACGAAGTGTAACTCCAAAAATACAACGACCCACAAGATGATTTTTTTACCACATATACTTGGATATGTTTCCTCAATGGCCTATCAATTTCATGGTCTGAATCATTCTATAAAAACAATTATTTTGAAAATGGTGAGATGACCTGTAAATAATATACCTTAGAAAGCATCATCAAAAGAATTTATCCTCCCTTGAATTTCGGCCTTCTTTTCTTCACCTTCCCTCTGAAATTAGGCTTATATATATATTGGTTACCTAATTCACCTATAGATATTCAATATTCTCAAGTGTGATGTAAAATGAGATAGTCTTGCCTCTTATTTATACTCTCCATCTTCTAGGTCACTTAACCCATTTCTAGGTCACTTAACCCATTTTCCTCATTTTTAGGGTTAACCACTTTTCATAATTATAAAGTTATCCATTACTTTATCATTTAAATATTCCTCCTTGACTTTGTCACATCAATTTATCATTTAAATAATCTTATTTGATTTTGTCACTTCACTTTATTATTTAAATAATCATTCTTGACTTTGTCACTTTACTTTATCATTTAAATAATAATTTCTTCTTTTCAATCTCTTTGACTTCTTTGACCTTTTGGGGCTTCAAGCTAACATATGAGGGTCCTCCAACTTCGTAAGGCCATAACTCTCAAACCGTGAGGAGTTATGTGATGTTCCACATACCACCAGAAATGGAATGGCATGTACTATCCATATAGAATAATATTATCTTCAAATATATTAAAACTCATACCATTATACATGAAACAACCTTGGTTCCATTACCCAAACCTTTGTGCTACCAAAATTCTCTACCGGACTTTCTTCAAGGGTTGACATCAATGACAACCAACCTTAATCAACAATCTCCCCCTTTGGAATTTATGGAAACAATTTGATGAAATACTAAAAGTCATATCACTCATTCTCCCCCTGGAAACATGCCTCTCTCCTCTGCATCTTTGTGACCATTGCTCCCCCTGGAACCATGCCTCTGTCCTCTGCATCTGATGAATCTCTCCCCCTTTGTCATCAATGGAAAAGGTATATTTCCATTTGGGGTTGTTCCCCTTGACTGAACTGCCCTCTTTATGGTGCTTCCTCGTGTACATCTAAGACATATAAGATAAGAATTCAAAAGCATTCATTTTGGAGTAGAAATGACTCTAAGTCTCTGGTGAAGATACTCAAAGGATTCCTGTGGAAGTGGTCTTTTAAAGATGTCTTCCACTTGTTCTTTTGTGCCTACATACTCAACTCTGATGTTATTTTCTACAACCTATTCTCGTAGAAAGTGATACTTGACTGGAATGTGCTTCATCTTGGAGCGCATCACCGGGTTCTTTGAGATATTGATGTTGCTTGTATTATCACAATAGATTGGAATGGGCTCATCATACTCAACTTGTATATCTGTCAAAGTTTGTTTAATCCAAAGAACCTATGTACAACATGATATTGTTGCAATATACTCTACCTCAGCTGTAGATAGAGATATTGATGATTGTTTCGTGCTTAGCCATGATACTAAAAACTCACCCAAGTAAAACATTGTTATGTTGGTGCTTCGTCGGTCATCAATAAAACCTGCTTAATCTGCATCTGTGCAGGGAATAAGATCCTTTCCTTTTGGATACCATAATCCAAACTCTTGTGTTCCTTTGAGATATCTGAAAATTCTCTTCAGTGCTAATACATGTGATTCCTTTGGTTATGCTTGAAATCGTGCCAATTGTCCAACTTCCTACATTACATCTGGTCTGGATGTTGTCACATATAGTAGATTTCTAATCATTGACCTGTATTTCCTCTGATCTCTAGACTTTGAATCATGATCTTTGCTTAACTTGAAACTGGTTTGCATGGGAGTGATAACCGGTTTGAAATCTTCCATTCCGAACCTCTTTAGCATTTCTCTGATATGCTTGGTTTGAGAAATAAAAATTCCTTTGTTGCTTTGATGTATCTGATTTCACAGAAAGAAAGATAGTTCTCCAAGTAATGACTTTTCAAATTCATTCTACATATCCTT
Source organism: Picea engelmannii (assembly GCA_009831015.1). Classification (NCBI taxonomy): domain Eukaryota; kingdom Viridiplantae; phylum Streptophyta; class Pinopsida; order Pinales; family Pinaceae; genus Picea; species Picea engelmannii. Next base: position 370,464 of record ML780018.1, on the reverse strand, counting down.
TGCAAATTTCTGGCTTAACCTGTCATCATCACTACCAAAAATAATATCATCAACATAAATTTCAATTAATAAAACATTACCTTGAATTACCTTGATGTAGAGGTTGTTGTCTGCACTTCATTTTCTAAACCATGCCTGTTGTAGATATTTATCCAGTCTAGAGTACCATGCTCTAGGAGCCTGTTTTAGACCATACAAGGTCTTCTTTAATTTGCACACATAGTTTGCATTCTATGACAACTGAAATCCTTTTGGTTGTTCAATGTAGACTTCTTCTTCAATTTCTCCATTCAAAAAAGATGATTTTACGTCCATTTGATACACTTTAATATTTTTGGAGAATGCATAAGCTAAAAGCAATCATATTACTTCCATTCTAGCAACTGGGGCAAATGTCTCTTCAAAGTCGATTCCTTCAACCTGTGCATATCCTTTACATACCAATCTAGCTTTGATCCTTGTAACCTGTCCATCTTCATTCAATTTATTCATGTATACCCACTTTGTGTCGATCACATTCTTATCCTTTGGTCTTGGAATTAATTCTCAAGTGTCGTTTTTCTCTATTTGATCCAATTCTTCATCCATGGCCTTGTTCCAAAATTCATCCTTGGTGGCCTCTTAAAAATAGGTTGGTTCAAATTTAGATGTGAGTGTTAGGTGTGTTTGTTCTGGTGAACGGATAATTCTTCTAGTCTCAACTCCTGCGTCTTTTTTTCCGATAATCAGATCTGAAGGATGATTCTTTTGTACTCATATGCTAGGTGTCTTTAGAGGCACTTGTTGAACTTGCTCTTCTTCTTCTGTCGGATTCTCTTCATATTCCTCTTCTACTTCCTTTTCATCTTTTGCTTCTTATTCGAAAATTTGTTCCATTGATTCATTTTCTTCTTCCTTTAATTCTGGTCTGTCTGTTTCATCAATTTTTACGTTGATGTTTTCTACAACTTTGTTCAATCTCAGATTGTAACACTTGTATGTTTTCCTTGTACTTGAGTAACCAACAAGTACTCATTTTTCCACATGAGAGTCAAACTTTCCCATTTTGCCATCTTCTCTTTTGATGTAGCATTTGCTTCCAAAAACTCTGAAGTGCTTCACATTTGTTGGTCTTCCTTTCCATAGCTCGTAGGGAGTTTTGTCAGTGTTGTTTCTAAGCATTACTCTATTTTGAATGTGACATGTTGTATGCACTGCCTGTTTCCAAAATATATCTGTCAATTTGGAATCCATTAGCATTGTTGGAGTCGTTTCCTGTATTGTCTTGTTCTTTCTTTCAATAACTCCATTCTGTTGAGGTGTCCTAGCAACGAAGAATTGTCTTTTTATTCCATGAATGTTGCAGTAGTCCATAAATTCCTTTGAAGTGAAATCTCCTCCATTATCAGATCTCAAGCATTTCATTTTTGAATCCATTTAATTTTCAACCATTTCCTTGTAGATCTTGAAGTTTTCAAAAGCTTCTGACTTATTCTTGAGAAAGAAAACTGCGGTCATTCTTGTATAATCATCAACTAATAACATAAATTATTTCTCACCTTTTAAACCCTTTGTTTTAGTTGGTCCAACTAGATCAGTATGTACAATTTTCAGTGGTCTTGTCATTGAATATTACTTTGATTTGAACATGGTCTTTGTTTGCTTTCCTTGTTGACAATGCTTTCATAAAGTGTTGGTTGGTTTCATGATCTAGGGAATTTCTCTAACTGCTTCTCTTCTACTGACTTTGACAAGGTTATCAAAATGTATGTGACCCATTCTTCTATGCCATAGCCAAATTTCATCTTCCTTTCCTAAACAACACTTTTCATTTCCAGTTTCACTTAATACATATATGTTTCTTGAAGTTCTCTCAGTTGTAGCAATAAATTTTCCTTAACCTTCTTTTCTTATCTCGCACTTTTGTGAATCGAAAGTAACTTTATGAACTTGGTCACACATTTGACTCACACTTAGAATATTATGTTTCATATCTTCTACTAGTAGAACATTTTCTTCCTTTGTATTCTTGTTCCCAATTCTGACTATGCCTTTTCTAATGATTTTAGTTGAACCATCATTACTGAAGGAGACCGGTCCATCTATTTCCTTTCGTAATGTAAGAAACATGTCTATATCACCTTTCATGTGTTTTGAACAACCACTGTCAACATACCAATCATGTTTCTTCTGCTTAGCTTTTAGAGAGAGTATGCATTTTTCATTGCTATACTAATCCTTCTTTCTTATCCATGTCCTTTTATGAGGTTCTTGTCTATGACTATTTTTATTCTGTTGTGGTTCTCTAGGAGGGACTATCATTCTGCAATCTTTGGCCATGTGTCCAAAATTGTTACATTTGTAACATTCCACTTCAGTGCTCAAAGATTCAAACATGTTGTAACTTCTTCTATGTGTTTCACTAGAACTTCTTGGATAACCCCTTTGTGTATGACTTTCAAAGTTGTTTGTGTTCCTATTATTAGCTCTGCAATTCACAACTTTATGTCCAAAATTATTACATGCATAACATAAACCAAAAAAGATAGTTTGATACCTGGGAGTTGAAGATCTTCTGAAAGGAGGTAGTCTTATAAATTTGTCTTCTTCCTGAGGCCTATCTTTCGGTTGTTTATTCTGAACTCTGAATCTTCTCGATGGAAGAGTGTACCTGTAATCTTCCTTGTAGATCTTCCTATCCCCCTTTATTGTTTATGCATAGATTTTTGGATATATTTCTTGCTCTATTGTTTTGGAGCTTGATCATTTTTCTGTCTGATTGTATCCAAGTCCGGACTTGTCATGATGAGATTTTTTACTGCTGATAATGTCATCCAAAACTTTTGAGTTGTTCTGCATATTTTTATTTTGAAGATCCTTTCTTAATGTGACAATCTCTACTTCCAAATTTCCAATGATCTTGTCTTTTTCTTCTAGCTGTTCTTTGAGTGCGTCTTCAATTCTTTTATCTTCTTCTATTTGAACCTTCAAATTTGTGATCATTTGTTTTAGTTCTTGAGTGTCTTCTTTCTTGTGTATTTTTTTTGTAGTTTCTTATTTTTCTTCTTTTCTCTTCTGATAACTTATATGGCACAAATTAATTCCTCTCGGTAGTCAACTTCTGCCTCTTCAATTTCTTCTTTGACTTCTTCATATTCTTCTTCGACTTCTTCATATTCTTTTTCAGTGTCTTCTTTATCAGTCTTCTACTGCCATGAATAGAACTCGTTATGTCTCAGTGTCACTGACTTCATCTTCATCTAATGATGAGATGTCTTCTTTGGTGCATAAGATTTTCTTGAAAACTTTATTTGTGATTATTTTTCCTTTATATGTTTGTTTGCCTTTTGAGTAACCTTCATCATTTCTCTTTTTTCTTATAAGGACATTTGTTAGCAAAATGACCAATACCATCACAATTAAAACAAATTAAAGAAATCTTACCTCTATACCTAGTGTCAGTTCCCTTGTTCAGTCTTTTCACAAAGTTGACCATTTCTTCATCATCTTCCGAGACGTCATTGTTGTTGCTATGCTCTTCTTTTTTCCTTCCCTTTTGATTTGACTTTTTAGATGCTTTGAAGAATGCTTCTTTTATATCTAGATTTTCCTGTTGAGTTCTCATTTCATATGCTGTGAAGATTCCATGTAATTCATCTATGTTTATTGAGTTTAGATCTGACCTTTCTTCCAGTGCCGATATCTTAGAGTCGAATCTCATAAAAAGATATCTTAGTACTTTTTGAACAATTACAGATTCTTTTATTTCTTCTCCCAATCCTATGATTGCATTTACTATCTCATCAACTTGTAAAAAGTAAGCTGCAATATTCTCATCTTCCTTTGTCTTAAGTTGTCTGAACTGACCTCTGTAAGTTTGAAGCTTTGCTGCTTTGACTATTGAATCTCCTTCATAAATATTTTGAAGTTTGTCCCAAATCTCTTTAGCGGATTTACAATGTGCAACTTTGGTGAATATTGTTCACTAAGACCATTCATAAGTGCATTTTTGGATTTGGAATTATTCTGACCAAGTTTCACTTCTTTGTCATTTGTTGGTGGAACTGTCGGTGTTGTGTATCCATCTACAAGTGATTGCCAAATTTCAAATCCTTGTGCCTGTATATATGTTTTCATCCTTATGTTCCAAAATGCATACTTATGTCCACTGAACTGTGGTATTCCATTTTTATACAAGTTGTTGCTCTCCATGATCTACCTTTCAGTGGTTAAACTGATTTATGAAGGAACCTGCTATGATACCAATTGTTGGATTACTAAGAGGGGGGGTGAATCAGTAATAGAGAAATTTAATCATTTTTAACCATATAATCCAAGTGTTATATCAATGTAGCATTATCATCCAATAGCTACAGATTAAATAAGCAATGAACAAATGAACAATCATACACATACATAAAACACCAGTGTTTTACGTGGAAACCCAAAGCAGCAGAAAACCACAAAATGATTTTTATTATATGTCTTGAATAATTACATTCATTGGAAGCACCAACTTCCTTTTTTTTCCAACTGCAACTGGAAGGAGGCTCCAACCCCTTTATTTCTTAGGCTACAACCTAAAGGAAGCTCCAACTCCCCTATTCTCTAACTACAACCAGAAGGAGGCTAAAACCCCCTATGTTCTCCGGCTACAACCAGAAGGTGGTTACAACCACATGTCCTTGCCCTGTCCAACCACCCTGAATTAGAAGTAGAATGATGGAACCACTGTCACACTATCACTATGAGATATACCGTTGTAAACCTATACCAATAAACCTGAACCACGCATCAACCATGCATCAACCTGCACCTCAACCTGTAATCAACCTGTACCATAAACAAGTGCATCAACCATTCACCAACCTGTACCAAACAACCTATAATCAACCTGTACCATAAAAAAGTGCATCCAACCATGTACCAAGTATGTACCAATCATGTTTCAACTACTCATCAACTATGACTCATCAATATGTACCAACATCATCAATTATACACCTCATGTATGTGTCAACTCATCAACTACTTGTCTCAACCATGTACCCAACATGTACCTTAACCAAAATCCCTCATCAATTTCATCATCCAAATATGATTTTTAACTCTGTAATAGACCTGGTGTATATGATCACATACCTGCAAACCTTCCTTAACTTTAACAATAAGAGACTAGAATTTTCATCAAACTTTTCTTTAGTCTCACATGACTAGTTTTGGATTAGTCAACAACCCTAACTTGAAATAATCATAACTATGTACCTGTAATGAAGAAATATATGAAACTGATACATAATTTTCTTCAATGTGTTTTATGCAATTCCTCCAGGTGTCACTATTTGGAACCTCTTAGAAAATGAGTTATAGTAAAAATGACATACTTTGCTTAATTATGGATTATTCTAGAGAGAGACCTTGTAGAGCGTGCCCCGCATGGAATATTTGTTTAATCGATCTGAAAATGTTACACAGCATACTACAGACTTTACTCTAACCAACACATTTTTTCTTACTGAATTTGTATCTTTTATGAATACGTTATAATGTTTTTACCCGAAACACCTTTTTTAGACTAGTTTCAGAACTAGCCACAAACCCTATTTTCCACAGAGTGTAACTCCAAAAATACAACGACCCATAAGATAAAATTGTTACCACATATAATTGGATATGTTTCATCAATGGACTATCAATTTCACAATCTGAATCATTCTATAAAAAAAAGTTATTGCGAAAATGGTGAGATGACCTGTAAATAACATACCTTAGAAAGCATCATCAAAAGAATTTATCCTCCCTTGAATTGCGTCCTTCTTTTCTTCACCTTCCCTCTGAAATTTGGCTTAAATATCCTTTGGTTACCTCAGTCACCTATAGATATTCAATATGCTCAAGTTTGATGTAAAATGAGAGAACCTTGCCTCTTATTTATACTCTCCATCTTCTAGGTCACTTAACCCATTTCAAGGTCACTTAACCCAATTCTAGGTCACTTAACCCATTTCTAGGTCACTTAACCTATTTTCCTCATTTTTAGGGTTAATCACTTTCCATAATTAGAAAGTTCTCCATTACTTTATCATTTAAATATTCCTCCTTGACTTTGTCACCTCACTTTATCATTTAAATAATCTTCTTTGATTTTGTCACTTCACTTTATTATTTAAATAATCCTTCTTGACTTTGTCACTTTACTTCATCATTTAAATAATAATTTATTATTTGCAAGCTCTTTGACTTCTTTGACCTTTTGGGGCTTCAAGCCAACATATGAGGGTCCTCCAACTTCGTAAGGCCATAACTCTCAAGCCGTGAGGAGTTATATGACATTCCACATACCACCAGAAATGGCATGACATGTACTATCATATAGAATAGTATTACCTTAAAATATATTAAAACTCATACCATTATACATGAAACAACCTTGGGTCCATTACCCAAACCTTTGTGCTACGAGAATTCGCTACCAGACATTCTTCAAGGGTTGACATCAATGACAACCAACCTTAATCAACACTACAATCTATGAAATTGCATATCTATAAAAATTTACAATTCTAAAAAAATGAATATTCAATCAATTATTGAAAACAATTGATTGTTGCAATAACACTTTCCTTATTTAAAATGGAAATAGTTTACCTCAGTACCGTTGCTCTTGAATTTGAAGAGATACAAGATGATGTTGTGGAGACTTCCTTGATTCCTCAATCCATCACCAATCCTTCCATCACGATTTCACCATGGCTCTGATACCATGTTGACAAAGTATCCTTAGACAGGTAATTTTATTGATAAGGAAAAAGTGATTACAATCTGAAGTGAGAACTCATAATCTACTCCTTAACCTCACTTGAAGAAGGAGCTAGTTTATATAGCTCATCTTTAAACTAAAAACTAGGAGAACAACCAATCACATAATCACATGAGTATGATAGGTGTCCTTTACATAGAAGCTAGGTGTCCTTATCCTAACAAACTAGAATAATCTAATTTTTAAAAGCATTTATACTAGAAAAATACATAGACTATAGAACTTTAGCATTATGAGGCTAACACTCATTCCTTTCTTGTTATTTATTTTTAAAATACTTTGCCTCTCTTTAATGTTTGGCGTTTTCTCTTAATTTCAATTAGGGAGTTTGAACTTCCTTCAAGTTCTGAGTCTAATAGGTTTTCCAAACTAATAGAGAGACCAAATCTAGTTGCCCAATCTTCAAGTCTCTAACAAAAATTGCATTTTCCTAATTACCCAACTACTATATGAGGATTTTAGTGGTTTAATTTTACTAATACTTGGGGATTTTCTCATATAGATTACTAAATGTAATCAGCGATCACTATGTTCCCAATTTGAGTAATAATCCATTATAAATAGCTTCCCATTCCAAACAGAGACAGGTAGAAACCAACAACAGAATATGTTTTCCAAACTTTATTTCAAATTTCTCATCCAACCAGACAATCATAGTGACAATTCCATCATTTAAGTAGGATAATAAATTATACAATTATCTAGCACATGAAATCCATAGCATGAAATAAACTTGTCATGACAATACAAAAAACAAAAATCACTTATCTGAAACTTAGAATTAGCTGGAAATTGTTGAAGGGTGTTCCATTCTCCACCCAACCATAGGCACAGTTGGCCACCCCCTAGCCAGAGTATGATGCCATGAGAGAGAGTTATTCTTTTGCTTAGAAAAAATCAAGGGATGAAGGTTACTCTCCTTCTCCCATAGGAACCTGGCAATCCATTCTTTTATCCACTAAGAAAGGGGGTATGTTGTGATTTCTCACTCAATCACTAAATTTATCTACAGCCCCATTTATCATCTTGATTAGAAAACGTTTCCCAACCATTCATGTACCCAGAATTGTTTATCTTCTCTTCTGAACCAGAGAGCTTCACATGCTCTTCCTCTTCAGATCTTATCCCCAGACCCATTCGTGTGTCTCCTCTGCATTCTGCCCACGATTTTCCTCTTTTTCTTACCTTCTACAGTAAGATTTTGTGGGTCCATTTCCCAATTCATGGGTTAGATCAGGAGGTTTACAAATGGGGTACTCTTCCCATCTCCTCATTGAATCTTGAGCAAGACTTCCCAACTACCAGTTTGACTGGTAATTAAATTCTCTAGTATAGAGGAATTGTTTTGGATATGGGAATGTTAAATCCAGTAGAGTACTGGTATCGAAGGGGGCATCTCAACCATTATCAGTTCCCCTCACCATCCCCTCTCATGCATCATAATTTTCATTGGCAACACCTTCAGCAATTTCCATTTTTATTTAATAGCAGAAATATTTACATTACTTTCTTAGTAAAGGTTCATAATTTTCCAAAATCCACTCATAACAGACATGTCCATAGTCTTTTAGTAATAACATAATTATATTTACAAGCTGGGGAAAACGGGGGTGTTACAAAGAGAAAGGGGTCCTCAAGATTCTAGTCATATTCCAGCAACATAACCTTACTTAGATGGATTGGTATGGATGAGTGACCTCAAGGGATTTATGTATAGTTGCATGGTGGAAACCCCTCTTGACATGGTCTTCCTTATGGTGGTTAAATATGACTAGATCAAAGGTTAAAAATAGAAAGTAGGGTTTGACATGGTCCACATGTAATTCACATTCCATCACAATAGATTAGGTGCATTGATAAGGCTAGAAAATAGTTTAAAATAATTATTTTTAAGTACAATGTAGGTTTGTAGCTTTTGTCTACACAATTTGGACTGGCCAATTTTGGTCAAATTTTGGGGTTGACTTGGATAATTTCGGAAAATTTGAGGTCATGATATGGTGGAATGGTGTGGAGGATGAGGTTTATGCATACCAAAGTGATGTATTCATGTATAACTACTCAAAATGGTGCAAGTGAGAAATTTTGAGGTGATAACATATCAAATGGTGAAATCCTTTTGTGACGAGGAATATATCTTGATCTTCATTTTTTGAATTGGGAATAAGAATGTTGTTGATAGGACATATTTTTTTCTTCAATGTGTTTATATTTTTTTGTCATGATTGCTTGGCATCCTTGATGTCAAGTAATTTGAGTTCGTTCTTTATATTTTCTTCCAACCCCAATATGGAAATTTTTAGTATATGTTCATCAGATAGGTTGTCGACACAAGAAGCTAGTACATACATATCACAAAAAAATTCCTCCAGTGTGTTTGATTGTTGCAAATGAGTGAGTTTGGTAGGAAATTCCTTCTCACCAATGTCCTAAAATATTTTGAAAAATAACTTTTTGAATATATCTTAGCCTCCTACTAGTGCCTAGAATTTTGAGATCCACCATAAGAACCAACCACAAATCGTTCTCTCTAGGTGCATTGACACAATGTTAATTTTCTCTTCCTCGTCATGTATTTGATATATCTTGAAATATAATTCAAGATTATTAATCCATATTTTACCTTCCTAATCATCCTTGTCGTCAAATTTTGGTATATCAATTTTTATCGTGTGCATAAAATCATTAAGCGAACTCATGTTGGATGAATGGTGTGGTTGTGAAAATAATGTGTGTGAATTTGGGATACTTATTCCTTTACTCCCATTTTTCAATGTTTTGACCTCAAACTTGAGAATATTTTTATTGTTGGGTATGTGTTATATTATTTGTGGAGTCCCCGAAAAAAATTGGTGTTTTTTGCGTCCATTTTTTAGTGGTTTTCACCACATGGTTTTAGCTTTTGGTGGTTGTTTGGTGCATGAGAAGATTTGTGGTTTAGCCCATAAATATATGCTCACTTTGGTTGTGCATTAAAGAGCACATGGGCGAGGTTTTGGATGTTTGGTTGTTTATTTTTTCTTTGGGATTGTTATAGGTAATAACTAGATAGATTTGGTGGTTATGGAAGGTTGTTGGTCAAATCAACAAATATTTATGAGAGGTGAGTGTTGTTTTGTTCCAAGTGCTTGGGGTGTTAGTGGGAAACTCTGCATGAAATTAATCATAGGGTTTTAATGTGTATTTTGGTTGTTTTGAAGGGTTGTTGATCAAGTTGATAGAGGTTCATGAGAAAGATGTGTTACTTTTTCCAAATGCTTAGAGTGGCAAGGATCAAATTTGGTTAGGGTAACCTAGGCACTCCCTTCAAATTTTCATGCACTCGAATTTGGCTTCTTGATAGTGGAAACAATGCAAGCTTAGAATGTTTCCCTATATTGAATTTGATAGCTTATATTTCACTATGGAAATGGTTTTTTTGGATGAGGTTTTTATTGTGGGTGTAAGAACCCCAACCCCCTAAGTACCCTTCTAAGGGATGGGGTGTCAAAATTTCACTTTTTTCCTCAACCATCCCCAAGCCTCTTCTCTAGGGAACCATCACCTTCTGCTCGTCAAGAGCTTTCCAACAACTATCACCATTCTCATAACTAGGCTCTGCATCAAAAGTTATGGCCTACTAAATTTCCTTAGGCCTTCATTGGTCAAAATCCACCCCTCTTCCATGTGTCTCCCCATCACTTGCACCATTTGATGTGGAATTGATGTGGTGCATGCCACCTGGCCCATCAGGTCCTCTAAATCCACTGCTTCGATTCATTTGGTGCATCCCTTTTCCATCAGAGTTTTCTCCATCATCGTCACATTCCACTATAGTTGGCACACTCTGACAAATGCACACTCTGACAGATCTGAAATTTCTCATAGTTGGGAAATAAATGGTCCTAATTGCTTTTGAGTCTTTAACTTTCATGGTGGTTAACTCCCTTCTCTTATTTCCCACATTAAGCGAACAGGTGGGACCCACGATGATCCACGGATGAGATTGAATCTCACCTCTTCATCGATCTATGGCCCAAATCACCTCTCAGAGTCCCTCTGTCGAAGTCCCCTAGAAACCCTACATACATACATCCTGATGGTAGTATCCTCCAATCAACAGTGGAGATATTTCCACCCTCAGATCCAATGGTCAACAATCAATGGAAACCATACAAAGTTCTAATCTCGACATGGTCCCATCTTCATCCTCTTGAAAAACTAGGTGTCGACACCTATTGTCCTTCAGGAAATGTTGGTTTCCACACTGGTGAGACACGTGGCATTCATATCGCATCACGGGCCACCCGTCAAGGTGCCAAATGACCATGACACATGGCATAACCATCCCTTGACACATGGACCCCATGTGGAATTGACATGGTATACATGTCATCACAGAGCACTTGGCTCATCCATCCAGGTGTTGACACATGCCCTCCCCATGATACATTAGCCGCCATGTTGGCACCTCTATCACCCTAAAATCACTCCATTTTCCAATACTCACCAAGGAAACTAGTAGGACCCATGACAAATAAAGAATTGAGACCATGTCACATCCACTCGTCAATCAATAGTCCATATCATTCCTCAAGGTACCTCCCATTGGAGTGCATCTCCTTCGAGACCACATATTACTCCAAACAGCACCCCTCCGATGGATAGTCGATATCTATCAATCCTATAGATCAGACAATTAATATTTAAGACACATGTCCCATGGTAAAAACTGACAAGGACTCTCCCTCATTCCCTCCTACAAATTACAGGATAACACGTGTCAATGTATAGGACATATGGTATCAGAGCTCAAGGTCTTGGGGTTTCGCTGTTACATCTGAGACAGCTTGGAATTTTTGCTATAACTTTTTTTCTACAATTTTTCAGAAGGAACAGATTGGAGGATATTTAGTATACGGATCAAGGTATGTTGGGTTCAAATTTCATCTTCTGAGGCCTTAAACTTTCGGAGATATAGCCTGTAAAATATAGGGTTCTAGAATCATCCTAAACTGAGTCATTGCGGAATTTTCGCTATAAAAAAAAATTTGTAACGTTTCAGACCCTAAAATCCAAAGGATATTCACAAAAATTAGTAAGGTATCTATGGTAAAAATTTCAACTTCTGGGTCATCTTAAATTTGTAGATACACCCTATGTAGGATAGGGTATCTGACTAGTCTCAAGAAGGTGTTCTAGGTAAAACAATCATAAATTATTCCTAGAGTATCCAAATTGAGTGGGACTAGTTTCATTAGATCGTGGATAGTCTGTAGTATTTTTGGTACGAGTTGCAAGATTTTATATCAATTATTTTATGTGGGGCATGCTATACAAGTGAGATCTCATGGAAAGGCCAAAAATCAGCAAGTTGTGAGGAAGTTACCGTAAATTCCACTTGGCACATCCAATTTTGATCAGACTTGTGGAATTGTAGAGAATAAATATCAGACAACTACATAAAATAAAGTTTCATACCCAGAAGGGCCGAAATTTGGGAGATACAACAGAATAAAGATTGTCTAGAAGAACCACCTCAAAATCAAGGTTCAAAAGTGATACTTGGCCAACATGCCACCCAAAAATGAAAACTTCTACACCAAATAAGCCTCCAGACAATCCTACTTGGAATCTTTATGAAGGTGAAGAAATACATAGGGGCATAAATGATTTACAAAAGAAGATAGTAACAAAGGATGAACTACAAGAGATGGAAGCTAAGTTGAAGGCAAAGATGGATGGTTTAAAAGAGGAGATCATGGAAGTATTGAAAAATTTTGTAACGGACAAGACACCTAAAAGTGAAAATGCATCCCATGAAATTCATGATGAGGACAAAAGGAAGGCGAATCAAGAATGGAGAAACTCCAACTTTGGTTTGAATACCAATCACGTTCCTAAGATCGATATGAGGAAGTTTGATGACAAGGACCCAATCACATGGATACTTCATATGGAGAAATTCTTTGATCTACATAATGTGCCACATACACAAAAGGTACAAATTGCTTCTTTATATTTAGAACCTAATCAATTTGTATGGTATCGATGGCTTTGTTCTCGAAAATCACTCATCACTTGGACAATTTTCACAGAAGAAATGATAGCACACAATGACGATACAAGGAGCAATACCTTCTTTAGCCAATTGATAAATCTCAAGCAAAAGGGTTCAGTTACCGAGCACATTGAAAACTTCCAAATATTGAATATAAAGGTAACTGATATTCCATATGAGCACTTGATTGATGTATTCATAGGAACTTTAAAGGATAAAACTCAACCTAAGGTTCTCCTTTGGGAACCCAAATCATTGGAGAATGCATTTAAGGTGGCAAGAAATGTTGAAAGTAAAAATATGGCTATGGCTACTAGAAGGACCAATCCTAAAATCTATAGAGAGAACAATGCTCCTTCTTCTAAAACACCTCAACCTACAAGGTTGACACCTCAACAATTGGAGAAAAGAAAAGCAAAAGGTTTATGCTTTAATTGTGACAGCAAGTACAGTAAGGGACATAAGTGTAGTGAGAAGAAATTATTGTACATAGATTGTGAAGAGGAAGAAGAACAAGAACAAGAACCATCTCAAGATGAAAACGTAGAAGCAATTTCCTCTGAAGAGTTGACTCCCACAATATCATGTAATGCATTCGCTGGAATTAGCACTCCTCAAACCCTCAAGATCGAAGAATACATCAAAAAGAAAAAGGTAATAGTCCTGATTGATTCTAGCAGTACGCATAATTTCATTCACTATAAATTAGCCAAAGCTCTCAATTGCTTTGTATATCTAGCGCCAAAGTTTCAAGTAATGATTGTAGATGGAGGAACTATCAATTGCTCAGGAAAATGCAATAAGATCAATCTTACTATGGGGGAATATGTAATGAATAATTCAATGATTTCTATACCCATGTGTGGTGCAGATGTTGTACTAGGAATCCAATGGTTACAATCATTAGGAACAGTGGCTTTTAATTTTCAATAACTTTTCATGAAATTTTCGTTGGAAGGAAAAGAAATTGAGTTAAGAGGTATCACAGGGAAACCCGGTAAGGTGATAATCTCTAATGGCATGACAAAATTATTGAAAAAGGGGCATCAAGGCATTATTGCACAACTATGCTCACTAGATGTTCAAACATCTAA
>ML780018.1:309619-353798 GCA_009831015.1 Picea engelmannii | reverse complement strand
TGTAATTATACCTCCTAGTCTCCTATATATACCAAGGAGACATTTTCATTTTGAATCATCTTGTACTTGAAAATTTAAGTGGGGTAAAAGGAGGTTTCCCCCTTAAAGAGGCTTATTATCTGAAATTATCTCTTTTTCAAGGCGTTGAGTACATTTTCTGAGGTTTTTCTATGCTATATTGATATTTGGTTCTTAACACTACCTAACCCCTCAAGTGGGTAGAATAATTTATTTCCATGTAATAAAGGTCAATATTAATAAGGCCTAGCAATAAGGAGGAATAATTCAAATGTAAGAAGACCTAATAGAAGCTTTCGCTTCTAGAAGGGTCTTCCTCTAGATTGTTCTTTTGGATATTTAGATTTAGTATGAATAGGAATAGAGGGTATGAGAAGTGGTGTCTTGAATATTATTGTAATAGAGCTCATCTATGTTGGAGGTTTCCCCCTTGAAGAGGCAAGTGAACATTTCTCTCAGTAATCAAAGTGCTCTTTCTTGTGTTATTCTGGTATTATTCTAGTATTATTGTGGTATTGTTCTGGTTATATCATTGTTTCTCTACCATTTCTAGCTAATTATTTTTGTTTTTCATACTATTTTATATCTGGAATACTACAAGTGGTATCAGAGCACCTTCCTCGACAGAAAATTGTGGGTTAATTTTTTTTCGGGGTAGAGACCTATTCTGGCGTCTTCAGCTACAAAGATCTATCGTTACACACATAAACCCGTGGTCAAGGATTCATACACGTAGGAAATACAAGTGGTACTTAAGCACACATCTTTTGGCCACCCTTTTAACCCATGTTGGTACCCCTTTGAGTGGTAGCGCATCAGCCAGCACATGTATACGAATCGGCCTAGATCTCCTGAAGCCCTCCATAGATAAACCGATCGGTCGCCTGACTGCTATAGTGACACTGATAACAACACTTGGGAAGATACTCTCTAGTACCTAGGTAGTCGGGTAGTACGACTAAGGGAATGGTCTATCCTCCTTAGTTGGTGCCTTGAGATATTGGGTTGAGTACTACCGTTGGACCCCACACGTATATCTGAAATCTATAGCACAGGGAAAACCCTTGTCTGTAGAACCCTTGAATACCCTAACCCTTGGGACAAAAACAAAAACAGAACAGACAAAAGATATATTGGCGCGCAATTGTGCCTTCTGCATTCGGGATGCAAAATTACTACACCTTTGTTCCTGTTAAGCATTTGGGCATTTCATCACTGCATTATTCTTCAGGTCGGAGTATAACTCTGCATGAGTAAAAATAAAAATAAAAAATAAAAAAAAGAATATATTGGTCCCGTCGGCACACTTATTTGGGACCTATTCCATTGGATTCCCCTTTTCTCCCAGATCACAGCCATACCCTTCATTTTTAATCCTTTTTGTTTCAGTGGACCCGACCCCTTCCCAGTTCCTTACTTTTTCTCTTATTCCAATATATTTCCCTCCTCTCACTAACCATTGTGGTACCTATCACTTATAAGTCCTTTTTTGTGGTCCCACCCACCCATTTTTCCGTACTCGCACTTCCCCTTTCCAAATGGCCACCACTCGTGCCTAAGAAATCCAAGCATCCATCAATCAATCCCATGCCTCCATCGAACAGATGACATCTGAGATTGGCTCTAACAATTCTCGCATTGAAAGAGTAGAGCACAAATTTGACACTATGGAAGCCAAATTCACAACCCAATTTACCGCCCTCCAGTCTATTACCAATCAATTGTTTAACCGCCTTGCAGATCCTTCCTCATCAGACCAACCTGATGTTGTTGATTCCTCTTATTCTCTGCATTTTCAACCCAAATCCTTTCATCGCAAACCTCATCTTCCCCATGTAGAGGTCTATAAATTTGATGGCTCTGATCCGACGGGTTGGGTCACTCAAATGGAGCATTATTTTTCTCTACATGGTATTACTGACGAGTTGGCCAAACTTTGCTATGTTGTCCTCTATCTAGATCATGAATGTTGGCAATGGTGAAAATGGCATAAAAATTCATGTCATGGGTATATTTCCTGGACCCAGCTTGTTGCAGAGCTCTATGCCCGCTTTGATATTGATACCCATTATCTTGGTCATTTGACCAAGTTGAAACAGTTAGGCCCAGTGGAATACTTTATCACTGCTTTTGAGAATTTTTCCTTTTGAACAGAGGGCATGTTTCATGCTTTCTTTCATGAATGCTTTACCAGTGTCCTCAAGGATGAAATATGATCCCAGGTTCTCATGGCCCACCCTCAAACTTGATTGGAAGCTACTACACGTGCTAAAGAGGCCCAACAAGTTGTTTTCTCCTAGAACAAAAAACCCTCTTTTGTTCCTCACCCTCGACCCACTAATCCTAACCCCCCTGTCACTCACTCAAGGTCCATAAACTAACTAGGGCTGAAATGGTTGAACGCCAACTAAAGGGTCTGTTCTATAATTATGATGAAAAATATTTTTCGAGGCACAAATGTAAGGAACAAAAACCTTTTATCGCCATTTCCGAAGATGATGTGACAATTCCCCTTGTTGACGAGACTTCCCTTCCCTTCCCGATGCTACCCAGGAACCTACTAACCCACCTTAAGTTGA
The DNA here is from genome assembly GCA_009831015.1 of Picea engelmannii. NCBI lineage: Eukaryota > Viridiplantae > Streptophyta > Pinopsida > Pinales > Pinaceae > Picea > Picea engelmannii. The sequence continues at coordinate 351,201 of ML780018.1, read as the reverse complement.
CCCACTTATTTCCTTGCATGCCCTCACTAGCTTCTCTATCCCACAAACCCTCAAGCTCATTGGTTGTATTAAGAACAGGAAGGTCATCATCTTTGTTGACAGTGGTAGCACCCACAATTTTATTCATCGTCGCATTGCCCAGGAAACCAATTGCTATATTCGTGTTGTCAATAATTTTAAAATTATGATAGCCAATGGTGGGTCCATGAAATGTGGTGGGCGTTGTGAAAATGTTCATCTTCAAATTGGAAATTACCACCTGAAATCTCATATGTTTTCCATTGACATGGGCAGTTGTGACATAGTTCTAGGTGTTGAATGGTTATGCACTTTGGGTCCCATTCTTATGGATTTTAAGGAATTATCCATGCAATTCCAACAGGAGGGACAAAGGTATCAATTCCAAGGTATCACAGTTGGTTCTCCTGATATCATTAGTTCCCATCACATGGAAAATCTCCTCAAGAAAGTCCACTCCAGTATTATTGCTCAACTCCATTATATTCAAGCCATTGAGACACCCTTTGTGCATCTTGACCTCCAAGCTATCCTTTCCACACAACAAGTTTTTTTTTCCACCCCTCGGGGACTTCCTCCTTCGCGTGGTGTTCATGATCATTCCATTCCCCTTGTTCCTGGTAGTCTCCCTCCCAATGTTCTCCATTATTGTCATACCTTTTCCCAAAATAATGAAATTGAGAAAATAGTGTGGGAATTGCTCCAAGAAGGTGTTATCTGCCCCAATACCATCCCTTATTCTTCCCCTGTGATCATGGTACTTAAGAAATAAGGTACTTGGAGCATGTGTCCTAACTTTCGTTCCTTCAATAAACTCATCATCAAGGACAACTTTCCCATTCCTGTCATTGATGATCTCTTGGATGAGTTGAGTGGTGCTCAATACTTCATTAAACTTGATCTATGTTCTAGCTACCACCAGATACGTATGCAAGAAGATGACATACCCAAGACTACCTTTCACACTCATGAGGGTCACTACAATTTTTTGGCCATGCCCTTTGGCTTGTGTAATTCCCGCTCCACCTTCCAAATTCTCATCAATCATGTCTTTCGTCCTTTTCTCTATCATTTTGTCTTAGTTTTCTTTGATGATATTCTCATATATAGAAAAACTTGGAAATCCCATCTTTCCCTTGTGGATCAAATTCTCCATCTACTCTCTCAGCACCAACGTTTCCTCAAACTCTCTAAATGTTCCTCAGAAGTAGAGTACTTGGGTCATATTGTTGGAAAGGATGATGTCTGGGTGGATCCTAAAAAGATTGAAGCACTGTAGGATTGGCCTAGTCCCAAGACTATCAAAGGCTTGCGTGGTTTTTTGGGTTTAACAGGTTATTATCACAAGTTTGTTTGAAATTATGGGAATATTCTGTCCCCTGTCACTACTCTCCTTAAAAATAATTCTTTCACTTGGACTCTAGCAGCGGATCAGGATTTTCAATCTTTGAAGGCGGCTATGTGTACTACTCTGGTATTGGCCCTCCCTAATTTCACAAATACCTTTGTCCTGGAATGTGATGCCTCGGGCGAAGGAATTGGAGCAGTGATTATGCAAGAAGGCAGACCCTTGGCCTTTACCAGCAAACAATTGTCAGAATGCCATTTGGGCCAATCAATCTATGAAAAGTAAATTTTGGCTATTCTGCATGCATTATATCTCTAGTGCCCTTATCTCCTATGGAAACGCTTCCAAATTAAGATAGATCATCAAAGCCTCAATTATTTTCTAGAGCAACGATCATCCTCCCCACATCAAAAAAAATGGGTAACTAAGCTCTTTGGTTACGATTATGAGACCATTTACAAGAAAGGAAAATAAAATGTGGTTATTGACACTCTTTCTCGGAAATATGAAGATGAAGGGCCCCTTTTCTCCCTCTCCTTCATTGTACCATATTGGCTCCAAGATGTGCACTAAGAATGGATACATGATCCTAAAATCTCGCATCTGATCCAACAATTGCAAGCCAACTCTCAAGTTTCCCCAGGGTACTCTTGGCACAATGATGAGATTCGCTACAAAGGCCATTTTTATTTAAGTAAACAGTCACAACTTAAATCCACGGTGCTTTCTGAGCTTCATGCTACTCCCACAGCTGGGCATTCAGGGTTTACCAAAACCTATGATAGGGTCAAACTTTATTTTTTATGGAATGGTATGAAAAAGAATGTTCACACTTTTGTAGCAGAATGTGATGTTTGTCAACGCAACAAAGGAGAAACCATAAAATATCCTGGCACACTCCAACCACTTCTGATTCCACCCACTATTTGGAGGGACATCTCTATGGATTTTATTGTGGGATTACCTAAATCAAGAAATAAGTCAATCATGATGGTGGTCATGGATCGTCTTTCCAAGTATGCTCATTTATGTGATCTTCAACACCCATTTACCGCATCCATTGTGGCTCAAATTTTCATGGATCATATCTTCAAGCTTCATGGCATGCCTCATTCTATTGTTTCTGATCGAGATCCCACTTTCACCAACAATTTTTGGCAAGAATGTTTTAGACTATAGGGTACCCAGTTGCATCTCAGCACCGCCTATCATCCCAAACTGATGGTCAAACTGAAGTCCTCAACAAGTGTTTGGAGACTTATTTGAGGTTTTTTTCCTCTAAAAGGCAACATCAATGGGCTCAATGGTTACCATTAGTTGAATAGTTGTACAACACTTATTACCATACAACTACTCGTATGACTCATTTTGAAGCAGTCTATGGCCAAAAGCCACCTTCCATTCTCTCCTACATGCCAAGTGTATCGAAGGTTCAGGCGGTTGACCAAACACTTATAGTTCGTGAGACTATTCTACGTACCCTCAAAGAGAATTTGGTCATGGCTCATAATCGCATGAAGCAACATGTCGATCAAGGTCGCTCAGAATGTCAATTTGTTGAAGGAGACCAGGTATTTCTTCGACTGCAACCTTATAAGAAAACTTCACTCAAGGCCGAACATTATCAGAAACTGGCACCCAAATTTTATGGTCCTTATACAGTTCTCAAGAGTGTTGGACAGGTGGCCTATCAGTTATCGTTTCCTAGTCATTCTAAGCTCCATCATGTTTTTCATGTCTCTTTCTTAAAAAAGGTGATTGGAACTAAGTGCCACACTCAAACCAACCTTCCTGAGTTGGATGAAGAAGGATCCATCGGGTTGCAGCCACAAGCAGTTTTGGACCAGCGAGAGCATCGTCTTCATCAGCGTACCATCAAGGAAGTGTTAGTCCAGTGGAAAGATACAACTCCAGTAGATTCCACCTGGGAGCTCGTTGACATTCTGCAGCAATTTCCTCATCTCAAGCCTTGAGGACAAGGCAGATTTTAAGGGGGAGGGAATGTTAGTGACCTAACCTACCTAACCCCTCAAGTGGGTAGAATAATATATTTCCATGTAATAAAGGTCAATATTAATAAGGCCAAGCAATAAGGAGGAATAAGTCAAATGTAAGAAGACCTAATATAAGCTTTCGCTTCTAGAAGGATCTTCCTCTGGATTGTTCTTTTGGATAGACAAATTTAGTATAAATAGGAATAGAGGGTATGAGAAGTGGTGTCTTGGATATTATTGTAATAGAGCTCTTCTCTGTTGTAGGTTTCCCCCTCGAAGAGGAAATTGAATATTTCTCTCAGTAATCAAAGTGCTCTTTCTGGTGTTATTCTAGTATTATTCTAGTATTATTCTGGTATTGTTCTAGTTATATCATTGTTTCTCTGCCATTATAGCTAATTATTTTTGTTATGCATACTATTTTATATCTGGAATACTACATTGTGCTCTCTCATTACTTGAAGCACTAACTTGAGGTGCTCTTCCTTTCTCTTAGAATAGATTAGGATATCGCCAATGAAAACCAACACAAATATGTCCAAGAACTTGTTGAGAACATTATTCATCAGGCACATGAAGGTGGTTGGTGAATTGGTAATCCCAAATGGCACCACCAAAATTTATATTTCTTTTACGGTTGTTTTGTGGATGTCTTCATCCTTAATCTAGACCTAGTGGTATCCAAACCTTAGGTAAATCTTGGAGAAAATTGTAGCACCCTTTAACTGGTCAAATAAGTCATCAATTCTTGTTAAAGGATACTTATTCGTAATTGTCATTTTCTTGAGTTTTTTGTAATCTATGCACAATCTGAGTGTGCCATCCTTATTTTTCACAAATAAATTTGGGGCTCCCCAAGGGGACACACTAGGTCGAATTTAACCTTTTTCCAACATCTCTTTTAGCTACTTTGAGCTCAACTAGTTCTACAGTACTCATCCTAAAGGGTGCTCTAGACATTAGCACTACTCTAGGCATATGTTCTATTGAGAGATCAATGTCTCTTTTTGAAGGAAAACCTGGTATCTCTTCAGGAAACACATCTTATGTTCTCTTAATAAATAATGATCCTCTAGGCTCGGTTTATTGTCCTCAACAGAGTTCAATACATGTACTACATACAATGGGCATCCTTTTCTGCAATACGTATTCACTTGAAGGGTTTATATTAGTCTTAATGAGATAGGATTTTGGATTCCTTATAGGATAATTTTCTTCCCGTTCTCATCTTCACATTCAAATGTTTTTTTTTATAATAGTCCAAATTGGTATATCAATCCATGCCAACCAATCCATGTCAATCAGCATGTCATAAGATCCTAAAGGGAGTATGTTCAAGGTTTCTTTGGTGGGCAGCCCATTCACAATGAATTGGCATGTTGGTATGACCTATATCACTTTTCTTTTTGTTCCAATGGCTAGTTGAACCAGCTATGATTTAGCATGTTTTTCTTGCTACAGTTGATATTTCTCAACAATTTTAGGGGCAACATAACTCAAATTAGAACCAGGGTCAATTAAAATGGAAACAATATGGTTGGTAATCATAACTTCCATCTCCACCACTGAGGCTTGGTTTTTAGTGTGTCTATCATCCAGGGATTCATAAATTTGTGGCATCTTCCTAGACACATCATTGACGATGGTAGCTTCATGAATGTTGTAGACCCTCCTATTTTCTTGTTTTCTATGTGGGCAGTCCCCAACATTTCAATAGTTATTTCTTTGTATTATCAGTCTTTCTTGGGGTTGATCCATAGGGTTTGTTTCCACTCTGATATGGAAAAAAAAATTGATACACACTCTTGGTGGGAAGGCTCATCTTAGAGATTTTTCCATGATTCTTAAAATTTGGGGATTTAAACCCCTTCTTCTTGAATCCAAATTTACCTTTCTTCTTCCAATATTTATGAGGTTCTTCCTTATGATTGAATTGTTCATAGTAGTATCTTTCCTTCCGAATAGTGTCTTATAAAGTCTTAGGTTCATCAAAATCAATTGTGTCTTGAAAGGATTTAGGAATCCCACTAATCAATCAATGCATTTTAAACTTTTCATATTTTATATAGGACACATACCTCATTAACCCCGGGAATTTGTTGATATATTCATCTATGGTGATATGTCCCAACTTGAGTTCAGAGAACTCCTTAGTCTTTTCATCATAGTACCTTTCAGACAGGTACTTCTTCTTAAAGTGTTTCTCAAATTGTCTCTATCACGGTTCCTTCTCATGGATTCCCTTCACATTTCTAAGGTCCTCTCACCAAATAGAGGCCTTTCCATTCAAGTTTAAAATAATTATTCGAGCCTTCAAGTTTTTAGAGTAGTCATGGACTCTGAAGTATTTCTTTAAGCCAAGCAACCAAACTTCTACTTCTTCCCCCTTTTTAATCTCTCCATCAAAATTGGGTGGCTTGGATTTTTTAAATTCTTCAGGGTCATGGATCTTGGAATGTTTCCTCCTCTTTCTTCTCCTCTAAGAATGTGAATTGGTCCCACTTTTGATTATTTCCTTGGATATTTCAACTCCCTCACTAGAGGATTCTCTGGATGAATCTTTTTTGTTAGCATGCCTCTTGGCTCAACATTGGGCCTTCTTTGAGGTGATTTTCCTTGTGTTTCCACTATTAGGGTCATGTTTTTGTAATTCATGTGGACTCTGGGTCTTCTTGGTCTATTTTCTATCCAAATTAATGTTTTTGGCCCATGTTGTAGCTGTCTCTGTATATCTGACAGAATTTGCAACAAAATTGTGTTTATTTCAGTTTGTTTTTCTTGTTATTTTATAATCCTTTCATTGTCTGCCTTAAATATTTGTAATTATGCCATGAGGCTTCTTACAATTTGAGCTAATTTTTGATGGGTTTCCACCACTTTCCTTTCATCGGACTCTTCCTCTCTATTATGGGAGCCTTCTCCCATTTCATGATGAGTCGCCATTATTTTTGCTATGGTCTCTTTGATGTTCGTTGACTGGTTAAGTGTTGATAATAAAAAATTTATGTTCGCTAAATATCCACTATTTTATAAATGGGGCAAATATTTCTCTATTTAGTGAGATCAAATTCATTATCAAGCCTATAATAATGTCATATAGACTAAATTTAAGCATGTAAAAGTATTTGAAAAAAAAAAATTAACCTCCTTTTTAGTAGTAAAGATTTTGTACACTCTTATGATTAGGGTATGGGAGGGTGCCCTCCCCCTTAAAATTTATTTTCTAAGAAGGTTTATTAGACTCTTTCCTTAGCCCAATAATGCCAAGTGTTTTTGCATGCTCTGATACCACTTTGGAAGACACTTGACCCCCTAAGTACTCTTTTAAGGGATGGGGTGTCAAAATTTCACTTTTTCCTCAACCATCCCCAAGCCTCTTCTTGAGGGCACCATCACCTTATGCTCATCAAGTGCTTTCCAATGATTGTCACCATGCCCAGAAATAATCTCTGGATCAAATGTTATGTCCTACTAAAGTTCCTTAGGCCTTCATTGGTCAAAATCCACCTCTCTTCCATGTGGCATCCACGTGGCTCCCCATCACTTGTGCCATCCAATGCAGCATTGGCATGGCACCTGCCATCTTGCCCATTGAACCCTCCAAATCAAATGCTTAGATTGATTTGATGCATCCCTTTTTCATAAAAAAATTCTCCATCGGTGTCACATTTCAGTCCGGTTATCACACTTCAACAGATCTAACAGTCCACGGATTTCGGAAATCAATGGTCCCAGTTGCCTTTGAGTCTCTAAATTGCATGGTGGTTAACTCCCTCCTCATCATTCCCATGTTAAGTGAATAGGTGGGACCCACGCCGATCCACGATTGAGATTGAATCTATCCTCTTCATCAATATATAGCCCAGATCACCTCTCACAGTCCCCCCGTCGGATTCCCCTAGCAACCCTGCACTCATACATCTCAATGGAAGTATCCTCTAATTAACGGTGGATATTTTTCCACCTTCAAATACAATAATCAGAAATCAATGGTGACCATCCAAATTTCTAATCCCAATAGGGTCCCATCTTCATCCTCTTGTCAAAGCAGGTGTCAACACCTATTGTCCTACGGGACATGCTGGTTTCCACACTGGCGAGACACGTGGTGCTCATATTGCATCACGGACCACCCCCTTAAGGTGAAAAATGAACATGACATGTGTCATAACCATCCCTTGACACGTGGACTTGATGTGGTGTACATGTCATCATAGAGCACTCAACTCATCCATCCAGGTGTCGACACATGTCCTCCCCATGACACGCTAGTTGCCATGTTGGCACCTCCATCACCATGACATCACTATGTTTTCCAATACTCACCAAGGAAATTGGTAGGACCCGTGAGGAATTGACGACTGATATGGAATCACATACACTCGTCAATCAACAATCCAGATCGTTCCTCGGAGTATCTCCCATCGGAGTGCATCTCCTCCGGGACTACATATTACTCCAACCATCACCCCTCCATTGGATGGTCGATGTATCTCAATCCTGTAGATCCAACGGTTAATATTTAAGACATGTGTCCCATGGTACAAACCGATAGGGACTGACCCTCAGTCCCTCCTACAAATTATAGGTTGACACATGTCAACCTATGGGACATGTTGGCATTCCTTGTCAGCATGAAGTCACTCTCCCTCTTAGTTTCACTTAAGTGAGACCCCATGTAACATTTGAGTTGGAACCTAGGACATGTGTCCCTACCCAAATCTACCACCTGGCTTAACACGTGGCACTTAGACCGCATCACATTTCGCTCCCTCAAAATTCCAAATCATCATGACACATGGCACAGTACCACTTGACATGTGGACCATCCACGTAGACTGTCATGGCATACACATCATCACTGAGAATTTGGCACGTCCATCCATGTTCTGACACATGTCCACTATGCATTGGTTAGATGATTCCATCCTCCTCTTCTCCTTTTGCTCAAGATGGGTCTTCCTAAATCCAACGGTTGAGGTAAATCCTATGATGGATATAGGACATTCAATAACTTGGAGATATCCTCATTGGATTCTCTCTTCAATGTCGCACACCAATACTCTAAGGACCACACACTCTGACTATCTTATGACCAATATCTAAGGTCCATAATCCATTGAGACATTTCTTTGATAGATCAAACAGCTCCCATTAACTCATAGGATCTCCCATCAGAGTTCTTCACAACAATATTCCTAGGCACTCTAATAGGTATGCCCTTTGATGAAGGGTCAGGATACTATTGCTACATCGATTCGATGGTAGCAATTGCTTCAAGATTAAAACGTGGGTTGTCTCTAGGCTATTAGTCTAATTCAAGACTTATCCAATTTAAGTATTTTTTCTAAGTTATTTCTAAAGGTTACCGACCTTCAAGGACTCTGAACCTTACTTTGAAAACTGAGTAAGGTATTATTTTCCTATCCCGGTGGAGATTTTTCATGTTCTCGAGGATTTTCGTTCAAATAGGGATGCTTTCCCAGAGCTTAAATCTCTCCAAACTGAATGGAAACCTTCCCAACTTCCAGGATCTTTTAGCCTCCATTCTTCCAGCAAGAAATAAGTCATGCTACTTATTCATCAGAATGGGTATTTCATTCCACACAACCATTCATAATAAGGAGAGTTTAACAACACAAGGTGTACACGTAGGAGGCACACACAAACAGTTATATTCATAACCACATAAACAGTAAGAAACCATGTATACAATTCCTTAATTATGAAAACACTAAGATTCACATTAAACAGAGTCATTCATCTATTTTCCCTAGGTTTGTACTTCGAGGCTCAAGCAGTCACCCATGACAATTTTCCAAGGAAACAGAGATAGTCATTGAGCAAGGCGTCAACAAAATAATTTTTCACAATATCAATCTCATGGCCTACAAAATTCCTCATCTATCATTAATTTTACCAGAAAATTAAGTTCAGATTATTTCATTTACATTAGTGTATCATTGATGGCCTCAAACATTCACAAGGATTAAGCACAGAATATACTTATCTGAATCTAGGAAAATACAGGTAACTGTTGAAGGGTGTGTCACTTTCCACCCAACCATAGGCATAGTTGTTCCTGCTGTTTTCACAACTAAGCACCCCCTAGCCAGAGTATGATACTGTGAGAGGATTTTTTCTTATTTTGCTCAGTAGGCCATACAGGATGAAGTTTACTCTCCTTCTCCTATAGGAATTTGTAAAAGTTCAATCTTCATCTGGCAAGAAAGGGGGTCTTCTATGATGGCTCACTCCATCCCTCAAGTTCTCTACAGCCCTGTTTTTCAGCATGATTGAAGATGCTCCCAATGGTTCCTAACCTAGAAATGTGTCTCTTTTCTTCTTCTTTGTTCTCCTCCAAACTAGACATAGTTCACACATTCCTCTTCTTTGCAGTTGGCCCTCTTCTCAAACCATTTGTGTGCATATTATGTTCTATCCTCTCTCTTCTTCTCACAATTTTCCTCATTTTATTACCTTCCAAAGAAATATTTTATGGGTCAAATCCCCCACTTCATGGGTCAGATTAGAAATTTTCAGATGGGTACTTTTCCCATCCTCTCATTGATTCTTGAGGAAGACCCCCCAACTATTAGCTTGACTGGTAAATAAATTCTTTAGGATAGGGGACAGTTATGGGTCTGATCATTTTTAAATCCATCAAAGTACTATTCTGGCAAGGTCATTTCAACCATTAATGGTTCCCTTCACCATTATGTAATATACCAGATATAAAATGTATGTAGAACAAAAATAAAATGCTAGAAATGGCAGAATAACAGCAATATAACCAGAACATTCACCACAATAGCACTGAAATGATATAAGAGTAACAACAGAAATAACACTTTGAATATGAAAGCAATGTTCATGGGCCCCTTCGAGGGGGAAACCTCCAGTTGAGAAGATCTCTATTACAATAATATTCAAGCTAGGGTTCTCATACCCTCAACTCCTATTAATACTAAATATGTCTATTAAAAGAAGCATCTAGAGGAAGATTCTTCTAGAAGCGGAAGCTTCTATTAGGTCTTCTTACATCCGCCTTATTCTAATTTATTGAAAGGCCTTATTTATATTGACCTTTATTACATCCAAATATATTTTTCTACCTATGTGCGAGTTAGGACCCTAACATGTTCGCCCCCTTAAAAACAGCCTTGTCCTCAAGGCTTGAGATGAGGAAATTGTTGCAGAATGGTAGTTGGTTCCCAAGTGGCATCTGTTGGAGTTGTATCTTTCCACTAGACGAGCACTTCCTTGATGGTTCTCTGATGTAGGCGACACTCACATTGGTCCAAAACTGCTTCTAGATGTAGCCAAATGGATCCTTCTTCAGCTAACTCAGGAAGGTTGGTTTGAATTTGGTACTTATCTCCAATCACCTTCTTTAAGCATGAAACATGAAAAATAGGATGTAGCTTCGAATGGCTAGGCAAAGCTAACTAATAGGATACTTGTCCCACATGCTTGAGAACTATATAAGGACCATAAAATTTGGGCGCTAGCTTCTCACAATGCTCGGCCTTGAGGGAAGTTTTCTTGTAAGGTTACAGTCGAAGAAACACCTGATCCCCTTCTACAAATTGACATTCAGAGTGACCTTGATCTGCTTGTTGCTTCATGCGATTTTGTTCCATGACCAAATTCTCTTTGAGGGTACAGAGAATAGCCTCTCGAGCTGTAAGTGTTTGATCAACCGCCTGGACCTTCGAGGCACCCGGTAAGTATGAAAGAACTAAAGGTGGCTTATGTCCATATACCACTTCAAAGGGAGTCATGCGTGTAGATGTATGGTATGAAGTGTTGTACCACCATTTCGCTAGAGGTAACCATTGAGCCCGTTGATTTTTCTTTTCCGAGGCAAAATACCTCAAATATGTTTCCAAACACTTGTTGACAACTTCTGTTTGGCCATCATTCTGGGGATGATAAGTTGTGATGAGATGCAATTCGGTGCCTTGTATCTTGAACAATTCTTGCCAAAAATTGCTTGTGAAATTTGGGTCGCGATCAGAAATAATTGAGTGCAGCATGCCATGAAGCTTGAAGACCTAATCCATGAAAATTTGAGCCACTGTAGATGTTGTAAACGGGTGTTGAAGGGTGCAAAAATGAGCATACTTGGAAAGGTGATCAACAACCACCATGATGACCGATTTATTTCCCGATTTGGGTAAGCCGGTAATAAAATCCATAGAGATATCCTTCCAAATAACAGGCGGAATCGGGAGCAGTTGTAGTGTGCCCAGAGATTTGATTGTTTCTCCCTTTTTGCATTGACACACATCACATTCAGTGACAAAATTACGAATGTCTTGTTTCATACCATCCTAGAAAAAGGAATGTTTGACCCTGTCATAGGTTTTGGTGAACCCGGAGTGCCCTGTTGTGAGTGTAGCATGAAGCTCAAAAAGTACCATGGATTTAAGCTTTGATTGTTTACTTAAATACAAATGGCCTTTGTATCGAAGTTCATCATGGAGCCAAGAGTACCATGGGGAAGCTAGAGCATTGGACTGCAATTGTTGGATCAGATGCGAACTTTTGGGATCTTGTAGCCATTCCTGGCGAACGGCTTGGAGCCAATCTGGTACATTGAATTAAAGAGAAAAAATGGATCCTTCATCTTCATATTTTCATGAAAGTGCATCCACAACCACATTTTCTTTTCCTTTCTTGTAAATGATCTCATAATCATATCCAAAGAGCTTAGTCACCCATTTTTGTTGTTCTGGGGAGGAAATGCGTTGTTCTAGAAAATACTTGAGGCTTTGATGGTCTGTCTTAATTTGGAAACGTTTCCCCAATAGATAAGGGTGCCACAGATCAACAGCATGCAAAATAGCCAACATTTCCTTTTCATAGATTGATTTGCCCAGATTTCTTTCAGATAGTTGCTTGTTGGTAAAGGCCAAAGGTTGACCCTCTTGCATAAGGACAGCACCAATTCCTTTCCCTGAGGCATCACATTCCAACATAAAGTTCTTTGTGAAATCGGGAAGGGCGAGGACTAGAGTGATTCACATGGCCATCTTCAAGGTTTGAAAAGCTTGGGCAGCGGTTGGAGTCCAAGTGAAAGAGTTCTTTTTTAGGAGAGCAGTGAGAGGTGCTGCAATATTCCCATAATTCTTAACAAACTTGTGATAATACCCTGTTAAGCCCAGAAATCCATGCAATCTCTTAAGAGTCTTTGGGTGAGGCCATTCTTGCATAGCTTCAATCTTTTTAGGATCCACCCTGATGCCATCCTTGCCAACCAGATGACCCAAGTATTCTACTTCTGAGGTGCCAAAAGCACATTTAGACTGTTTCAGGAAAAGTTGGTGTTGAGAGAGTATATGGAGAACTCAATCCACATGAGCAAGATGGTCTATCCAGGTTTTTCTATAGATGAGGATATAATCAAAGAAAACTAAGACAAAATGGCATAGAAAAGGATGGAAGACATGATTCATGAGGCTTTGGAAGGTGGAGGGGGCATTACACAAGCCAAAGGGCATGACCAAAAGCTCATAGTGGCCCTCATGAGTTCTAAAGACAGTCTTGGGAATGTCTTCCTATTTCATATGTATCTAGTGGTAGCCCGAACTAAGATCAAGTTTAGTGAAGAATTGGGCGCCACGCAATTCATCCAGGAGGTCATCAATGACAGGAATGGGGAATTTTTCTTTGATGGTAAGTTTGTTGAGGGCACAGAAGTCAGGACACGTTCGCCAAGAACCTTATTTCTTCAGGGCCATGACCATAGGAGAGGAGTAGGGGCTCATACTAGGGCGGATAACACCTGCATTAAGGAGTTCCTGGACCATTTTCTCAATTTCATTTTTTTGGTAAAAGGGGTGACGATACGGAAAAATATTGGGAGGAAGGCTTCCGGGTACAAGGGGAATGGAATGATCATCAACACCATGAGAAGGAGGGAGTCCTTGGGGAGTGGAAAATACCAATTGATGTTTAGAAAGGATGGCTTGGAGGTCTTGCGGGACCGAGGGTGTCTTTGTTGCTTGTATGGCATGGAGTTGGGCGATAACACCAGAATGACCTTTTCTGAGCAGATTTTCCTTGCAATGGAAACTAATGATCTCAGGTGAACTGGCGGTGATGCCTTGGAACTTATATTGGTGGCCCTCCTGGTCGAATTGCATGGTTAAGTCTTTAAAATCCATGAGAATGGGACCCAAAGTCCTTATCCAGTCTGCACCCAACACAATGTCACAACCTCCCATGTCGATAGCAAACATGTGGGATTTCAGGTGGTAGTCACCAATTTCGAGATGCACATTTTCACAACTCCCTCCACATTTCATGGAACCACCATTGGCAATCATGATTTGGAAATTATTGACGACATGGATGTAGCAATGAGTTTCTTGGGCAATGCGGCGATGAATAAAATTATGGGTGCTGCCACTATCAACCAGAATGATGACTTTTGGATGCTTGATGTAACCGATTAGCTTGAGGGTTTGGGAAGCGAAGAAGCTAGTGAGAGCATTGAGGGAAATGATTGTTTTTACTTCGGGAGGCTCTGAGGGAGGGGTTATGTCAATGGATTTAGGTGACTCAGACACAAGGGGAGGTTCTACATCCTCTTCTGAAATACCCTTGAAGATGGCCATAAAAATATTTTGTTCTTTGCACTTGTGGCCCAGGAAATATTTGTCATCACATTTATAACAAAGGCCTTTGAGTTGGCGTTCAGCCATTTCAGCCCTGGTCAATTTTTGGATCTTTAGTGGAGTAGAGGGAGTAGTGGGATTTACTGGTTTAGGGCGAGGGATAAAGGAGAGCTTTTGGTTTTGAGAAGATACAACCTATTGTGCTTCTTTATCTCTTTTAGTAGCCTCCACCCAACTCTGAGGTCGAGCCATGAGGACATGGGCCTGAATCTCATCCTTGAGGCCGCTCATAAAACACTTTCGGAAAAAGGCATCAGACATGTCCTCTATTCTAAAATCCAAAAGCTCAAAGGCAGCTATAAAGTCTTCCATTGTTCCTAATTGTTTCAACTTTGTCAAACGGCCCAAATGGTTGGTGTCCATGTCAAAGCGTTCATAAAGCTCTGCCACAAAGTGTGTCCAAGCAATATACCCTTGACGAGAAGTTTTTCTCCATTGCCACCATTGCCAATGTTCTTGATCTAGATGGAGAACACCATACCGAAGTTTGGCCAAGTCATCTGTAATGTCGTATAAAGAGAAATAATGTTCCATTTCGTTTACCCAACCAGTGGGGTCCAAGCCATCAAATTTGGTCACATCCACTCGTAGAAGGCGTAGATCACATTGAAAGTGATGGTTCTGAAAGTTATGGGAATGAGAGGAATGGTCACCTTCAGTATGTGGAGGTGAGGAAGAGTAAGGGTTATCTGTAGGGATATGCAGTTTGGTGCAGAGTGCCGAAAAGACAGATTCAATCTGGGTGGTGAGGTCTTGTTTGATTTCCTCCATTGAGGACTGCATGGTTGTATTGATGGTGGCAACATTGGCACTGAATTGTTTCACTTCTTGTTGGGTCTCGATGAGACCAGATTGCAAGGTGTTGAAGCGAGCTTCCAAGTCTTGGCTATGGGTATGGGCCATGAGGATGGGGGAACTGAAAAGGGGTGGGTGGGGTCAAAAATTTTTCCGAAAAATGATATGGATGAATGTGATAAGGGTGAAGAGATGAATCCAATGGAATAGGTCTCAAATAACGGTGAAAACATTTCCAGACTTTTTTTTTTTTTAACACCTGCAAAGTTATACTCCGGTCTGAAGAATACTGCAGAGAGGAAATGCCCAAATGCTTAACCAGAAAGAAATGTGGATTTACTTGGCAACCTGAACACAGTTGCACGGCAATAGATCTTGTCTGTTTAAATTTGTTTATGTTTCTGTCCCCAAGGGTTAGGTATTCAAGGGTTCTACAGACAAGGGTTTGCCCTATGCTATAGCTCTCTGATATACATGTGGGGTCCAACAATATTACTCGGCCCAATATCTCAGGACACTAACTAAGGAGGATAGATCGTACCCTTAGTCATACTACCCGACTACCCAGGTACTAGATAGTATCTTCCCGAGTGTTGTTCTCGGTGACACTATAGCAGTCAGGTGGCCGATCAGTTTATCTAAAGAGGGCTTCAGGTAATCTAGGTCGATCCGTACACAGGTGTTGTCTGATGCGCTACCACTCGAAGGCGTACCAATAGGGGTTACAAGGGTGGCCAACAGATGTGTGCTTAAGTACCACTTGTATTTCCTGTGTGGATGAATCCCTCAACCGAGGGTTTATGCACGTAACGAAAGATCTATGTGGCTTAAAGACGTCGGAATACGTCTCTACCCTGAAAAAAAATTAACCCACACTTTCTGCCAAGGAAAGTGCTCTGATACCACTTGTAATATACCAGATATAAAATGTATGCAGAACAAAAATAAAATGCTAGAAATGGCATAATAACAGCAATATAACCAGAACATTCACCACAATAGCACTGAAATGATATAAGAGTAAAAACAGAAATAGCACTTTGAATATGAAAGCAATATTCACGGGCCTCTTCGAGGGGGCAACCTCCAATTGAGCAAAGCTATATTACAATAATATTCAAGCTAGGGTTATCATACCCTCGACTCCTATTTATACTAAATATTTCTATTAAAAGAAGCATATAGAGGAAGATCCTTCTAGAAGTGGAAGCTTCTATTAGGTCTTCTTACATCTGCCTTATTATATTTTATTGAAAGGCCTTATTAATATTGACCTTTATTACATCTGAATATATTGTTCTACCTATGTGCGGGTTAGGACCGTAACACATTCCCTCTCATGGCATCATAACCTATATAGGCATCAACTTCAGCAATTTTTCAACATGTTTCCACACAGACACACACACACACACACACACACACACACACACACACACACACACCACACACACACACACACACACACACACACACACACATATATATATATATATATATATCACATCCTAATCAAAGGTTCATTGTCTTTCAAAATTCACACATAACCAGTCTATTCTTAGTTTTGACAATAATCACAAATATATTTACAAACTGGGGGAAGCAGGGGTATTACAATGGGGTTTGGTAGCTTTGGAAAGTTGTTGGTAAAGTTGATAGAAGTTCATGAGAAGGGTCTCGCCCTATGTCATTCATCGTCCATGCTAGTCAAGTATCATTAAGAAGACACATTACCTTCTTACCCAAGTCAATTAGATTTGCATGAT
Source organism: Picea engelmannii (assembly GCA_009831015.1). Taxonomy (NCBI): domain Eukaryota; kingdom Viridiplantae; phylum Streptophyta; class Pinopsida; order Pinales; family Pinaceae; genus Picea; species Picea engelmannii. Next base: position 334,595 of record ML780018.1, on the reverse strand, counting down.
AGGTGTTGACTACTCGTTATGCATGCATAACATATATGTGGGGAATGGTGGACTATGTTATTGGCACATGTATCATGTGTATAGTCTTTGTGGGGCATATAAAACAATGTGGTATGTGTGACATTTATAGCGCAACTTTTAATTATGTGGTATGCATGGTGCAGGTAGTGCATAATGTGTCTATGTGATTCTCATTGCACATCAATGTGTTGTGTCTCGGGTACTCTAAAGTGTTGGAATGTTTTACAGGAAGCGTGTACTTGTCATTGATGGAAATAATAGCAGTGACGATGGAAAATAGGAACAGCATAAGCTCAGGAGGAGAAGCGAACAGTATGCAAAGATCAAAGCTCAGAAGGGAAAAACGATTTAGAATTCAATCACCCGAATATTCGTCAGTCGTCGGATCAAATTAAGTAAAGGATATGATAAATAGGGCACAAGTTTTGTGAATTCGATTATTCGAATCTTCTTTAGCCTTTGGATCAAATTAAGTGGAAGGATACAATAAGAAAATAGGAGGGTCATTGGATTTAACACCAAGGCAAAGCAACATCACAAAAAGATTGAGTCGTCGATCTAAGATCATGATCAACGAACAACATTTGTTTTGGTTTTAAATATGTGAGGAGGTTACGCTTTGGAAAATATCACTTTAAGAATTTCAAGTTGAGAACTGAAATACCCAAAGCCTGGAGAACCGAATTAAATTTCAACCGTCATATCCAAAGGGATACGTGGCGACAGATCGTGAGCTCCGGAGAAATCACTTTGAGAATTTTCAGTTTGAGATTTGAAATTCATGAAGCCAGGAGAACCGGAGAGCCGAAGTAAATCTCAATCATCCGATCATCTAAAATAGATCTCATTCATCATATCGTCTGGAGTAAATCTCAAGTGTCAAATCATCCGAAGTGGATCTGGAGCGTCTGATCCAGAAGAGACGTGGCGTAAATATGTGGACTTCGGGTAAAGACACGGAGTAAGCCTCTACCATCTGATTCAAGGACATGTGGCAGACCTCGTCAGCAAGGACATGTGGCAGATCATGTCAGAAAGGACATGTAGCAGACCATGTCAACAAGAACATGTGGTAGCCAACGTCAGCGAGTCACATGTGGCAACCACTCAGAATGTGCCAGGTGACATGTGTAATGTTTCATCACTCTAGGAGATTTACTTCAGGAGTTTCACCACCAACAAATGAAAAAATCTCTGAAGTCCTGAAGGCCGAAGTTGCGAAGGGCCAAAGTGCCGAAGGGACAAAGTGTCGAAGGACCGAAGTCGCGAAGAGAGAAGTGCCAAAGGACCGAAGTCACGAAGGGCCGAAGGGCCGAAGAGTCGAAGTCACGAAGATCCGAAGTGCCGAAGGACCGAAGTCATGAAGGGATGAAGTGTCGAAGGGCCGAAGAGCCAAAGTCATGAGGGAAAGAGTCTCGAACTCTCGAAGGCCGAAGTCCCGAAGTGAACGAGGACCGTTGATTTGAGGAGGACACATGGAAGGAATCTATGGACTCCGGCTAAAATCATTCTGGGAGAGAGTGGAGGTTGAGAATTGAAATCATTGAAGCCCAAAGTAGCAAAGGACATCTCGACCGTTGAATCAAGTAAGGGGCCACATAACCGTTGATCTGGTTGAAAGGTCAAATTCTCGAAGTAGAGGTAGAGTCATGGATTGAGAAGGACAGATGTTCATAAATCATTGACTCCAGAAGATTGGTGTATGGAGAAAAGCAGGGTTTGAGATTTGAAACTCCTGAAGTCCAGATCATGAAGTAAATCACAGTCGGTGATTTAGGAAGGTTAGATCTAATCTGCAGAACTTGAAAGGACAGATATGAACCATCAGTTCACGAGCACCGTCAAGATCGTGAGATTGATGGTCCTATCACATTGCGGGGATTGAAGGTGCACAAACTTTAAAATGTTGAAGGTAGGCCGCAATCGAAACCACGGTTTTGGACAAAGCATATGTGGAGCTTTGTAGTGAATAGCAGGGTGGAAAGAGGATTGATCTCAAAACACCTTTGGTCACGCCCACAATTGCATGGTCATGTGATATCGTCACCCAAAGTCACATCAGCGAAAGATAGGGGAAGGATATAGCGCTGCTAGGATCCAGATCGGAGGTTACACATTGAAAAATCAAAAATCATCTGTGTGTATAATCCAACGGTGTTGATCAAACCAAATATGATCGAAGGGTTGTTGTTTCATCTTGTGATTTCTTGATCAGTTATGATTTAGTTACACTAACTGAATCATTTTTCCTGAGCGGTTGAATAATTGTTCATGAGAGTTGGAATCATGATTCCTGAGCATTTTTTAGATTCTCGACTTGAGCGTTGGAGATGTGGAGTGTAACGGATGATGAGAGTAGGAATAAAAGAAAAATGTCGTGACAGAGAGAGGTTGTTGTTTCTCTGTAAAAAGTATTCGAACTATAAGCAATGCATATCACATCATGAACTGAGGGATAAAATGCAGAGATGAAGAACATAAGATGGATAGAGTAGAAATGGTGAAAACAGCAAACTGTACGATAACTTAAGGGCAAGAAGATGCGAGCAGGAAGACACTGATGCAAGCAGAGAAGAGCAGTGTACCAGAACAGTGATGAGACTGGTAAGCCATTGATAAATACTGTATCACTGTAATAAATTTCAGCAAGCAAAGATTTATATTTCAGGGTGGTAGGGTGGTGCTAGGGAGGACGGTTGTCCTCAGAGTTTCAAGTGGGTGCTTGATCACAAGGAGTTGTAGCTTCCATCTAGTTGTACCCAGAAAAACCAGGGTGGTAGGGTGGTGCAAGGGAGAACCTTTGTTCTTTGTTATACAGATTGGTGCCTGTGTGACTAGAAGTTGGTGCTTCCATCCAGTTGGTGCTGGAACACTCAGGGAGTTGGTCCTTCCTTCTAGTGGGTGCTAGAGAAACCAGAGGATTGGTCCTCTCTACAATTTGTAGCTTGTTAAAGAAGAGGTTGTAGCCTCATTTTGAGTTGGTGCTCAAATATTGATGATGTACAGAACTTAAAAGATTGCCTATCATTCTAAGAAGAAGAGGTTTTCTCCCTTTATGGTTTCCTCATGAATATTTGTCTCTGTGCATATCATATGTGTGATTGATATTTATTATTTATGGTGTTCATGACTTGCATAATCTTGATGATCACTTGGAGAACATTAATAATATTTCAATGGGCATAAAATTGTTTAAGCACAGTAACAACTGATTCACCCCCCCCCCTTCTTAGTTGTCTTAGTATTTCCAACAATTGGTATCAGAGCAGGTTCCTTTTAGCTAAAGGTAGATCAGTAAGCTTAAACATGACAATTCATGAAGCAACTTCGGCCAATAAGCCTCCTCTGTTTGATGGAACAATTTTTTCTTTCTGGAAGGTTAGAATGAGAACATACATTATGGCCTTAGGTGTTGATGTTTGGGATGTTGTAGAGACTGGATATACGAAACCTGTTGTGCTAGCTTCCAAGGATGATAAGTTAGAATTTAGATTCAATGCAAAGGAAATGAATGCTATCTTGAGTGGGCTTACTAAAGATAAATTTGTAAAATTAATGCAGCTTGATTCTTCCAAAGAGATGTGGGATAAACTCATTAGTAGTTATGAAGGGAATGAGAAAGTAAAAGATGCCAAACTTCAGACATATAGATTGAAATTTGAACAAATAAAGATGAATGAGGATGAAATAGTTAGTAAATATTTCTTAAGAGTTGAAGATCTTGTGAATTCCATGAAGGGTCTTGGTGAGAATATTGAAGACGTATTTTTAGTTCAAAAGATTTTAAGATCTCTACCAAATAGATTTAATCCAAAAGTTTATGCAATAGAAGAACTGAATGATCTTAAGATTTTGTCTATTGATCAACTTCTAGGAACTCTAAATGGTTATGAAATTAGGATTAGTAGAGATAAACCTACCTCTAGAGAATCATCACTTAAAGCAGATAAGAATGAGGATTCTGAGCCTGATGAAATTGAAGCAAAATTTGTGAGAAGACTAAAGAAAGGATCAGGCAAGTTTCCCTTCAAATGTTTTAACTATGGAAATATATGTCACTTTGCATCTAAGTGTCCACACAATAAAAAGGACCAAAACTCTGAAGGTGAAGAGAAGTACTAATCCAAGAGATTTGGTAAAAAGAAAAGTTTATGTGTAAACAATGATGACTCTTCAGGAGACACAGATAGTGATTCTTCTTGTGAAGATAAGGTTAATGAATTTATGATTATGGCCAAAGAGTATTATGATAATAAAATCACAAGAAGTGATGTTAATGATGAAGAAGTTGTGGTTGACCTGGAAGGAGAACTGATCAATGCCCTAGAAGAAATTGCTAGACTCGGATTTAAGAAGAAAAAACAAAAACAATTGTTGATGCAGTTCAAGAAAGACAGTAAAAAACCTGATGAAGACTTTGCGCTGCTAAAAATGGAATTAGAAGAGGCAAATAAAATAGAGGACATTCTGAAACAACAACTATCATAGAAGAAGGAAAGATGTGAAGCCTTAGAAGAAGAGGTAGTAAAAACCATAAAAGATATGGAGAAGTTTAAAGAATTGTATCTCCAAAATCTTCCAAGAATTAAAGCCTCAACAGAACTAAATGACATTCTAAGCAAACATAGATCTCCTTTGTTGAAGATTGGTTTAGTATATGTAAGTGTTTCAAGCAACAAACATACAGAAAGCAAAGAGCCAGTAAAGATGATCAAGTTCCAAGTCAGCAGACAATCAGACCATGTGAGTATTCTGCCACCAAAAGCTAATAAAGAAAAGATGATCCTTAATCAAAAACAAAGATATTAGAAGATGGAGCAACAAATGCCAAGAAGAAGGCCATCCTTCAGGTACCAAAATTTCTTCCATGGTTATTGTTTTTACTGCACTAATTGTGGTCATAAGATTGCAAATTGTCAAATTAAGTTTAGAGACATGCAACTAAGGAGATCAAGAAATAAACAATATTTGCAAGATAGAACTAAACAGCCAATGAGTAGACAAAGTTGCACCAATCACTTTGACCTATTGAACAATGATCTAGAATGATATAATTGTCATAACTTCGGCCATAAAGCTGCAAACTATCATATGAAGAATTACAAAGTAGATCCAAGGATAAAACCCTTAGCTAGAAATGCCAGCACATGGAAAAAGAAAGATAGTGAAAAATGTGGTCTACTACTTTCAGCTGAAAGACAAAAGAACCCCTAGGATGTTCCAAACACATGACTGGAGACAAAAGTAAGTTTATGTCTCTAAGTGAAAGCAAATCAGGAAATGTAACCTTTGGAAATGATGCACCAGGAAAAATCAAAGGTAACGGAATGGTAAGTCTAAGTAAGGGAAAAGGGAAAGCTCAAGATGTGTTGTTTGTAGATGGTATGAAACATAATCTGCTTAGTGTTAGTCAAGTTTGTGAAAGAGGATGTAAAGTTTTTTTCACTTCTAAAGATTGTAAAATACAATCTGTGAATTCAGGACAATTGATTGCAAAAGGCATAAGAACAGAAAACAATGTCTATGTTTTGAAAGAAGAAAAAGAAGAATGTCACTTAAGCAAGTATGATGAAAGTTGGTTATGGCATAGGAGACTTGGACACCTAAATTTTGATCATCTAATCAAACTTAGAAATAGTGGGGCAGTAAAAGATCTTCCAAAAATATCAAATCCATATTATTATGTATGCAAACCTTGCCAAATAGGAAATCTCACTCGGACACAGTTTAAATATAAGAAATTTTCATCAACAGAGAAACCTATTCAGTTAGTACATATGGATTTATGTGAACCATCAAGGAAGGAAGGTACAAGAAAAGAAAATTATTTCATGTTGATTATTGATGATTATTCTAGACTTACATGGGTTGCCTTTCTTAAAGAAAAATCTGAAGCATTTGAAAAATTCAAAGTGTTTAAGGCTATGACTGAGAATCAAACAGGAAAAAGATTTAAGGAAGTAAGGTCTGATAGAGGAGGAGATTTTAGTTCAAGGGACTTCAAAGAGTTTTGTGATAAACATGGTATCAAAAGAGAGTATACTATTCCAAGGACTCCATAGCAAAATGGAGTAGTTGAGAGATAGAATAGATCAGTCCAGCAGATGGCAAGACCAATGATGAATGAAAGGAATATTTCTCAGACATATTGGGTAGAATAAATTCATATAGATGTACATATTCTTAACAAATATCATCTTAGGCCACAAAGTGACAAGACTCCTTATGAACTATGGTTTGGAAGACCTGCTTCAATCAAGCATTTTAAAGTCTTTGGGAGTAAGTGCTATATCAAGAATAATGATGAAAATATTGGCAAATATGATGACAGGTCTAATGAAGGTATCTTCTTAAGGTATGATACAAACAGTAAAGGATATAGATGCTATAATAAGAGGCTGCATAAATTGATTGATTGTATTGACATAAAAGTTGATGTAGAAATCCTGGTACGAGATGTAAGTAGTGTTGAATCAACAACAAAGGATATATTTGAAGTTGAAGATGAAAAGGTCCAAGAATCAGAAAGAGAATACTCTGATTCAGATGAAGATACAAATACTCGAGCAGACTCAAATCAACAGACAACATCAAATCCTCCCTCCAGAATTACTCAAAAGAATCATCTTGCAAGTCAGATAATTGGTGAGAAAGACAAAGGTGTACAAACCAGGAGAAGGATAATCAAAGACACTGAGCAATCACATATAGCCTTCATATCCATAGTGGAACCCAAGAAATTTAATGAAGCCAGTGAAGATGTAAACTGGTCAAAATCAATGAATGAGGAACTGGATCAGATTGAGAAGAACAATACTTGGGAGCTTGTTCCTAGACCTACAAATAAGAATGTAATTGGCTCCAAACGGGTGTTTAAGAATAAAATGAATGAACAAGGAAAAATTGTTAAGAATAAAGTCAAAATAGTCAGTAAGGGGTATGCACAAGTTGAAGGATAGGATTTTGATGAAAAATTTTCACTAGTGGCAAGATTGGAAGCCATCAGAATATTTCTTCCCTATGCATGTCATAAGAACTTTAAAGTATATGAGATCAATGTTAAGTCATCATTTCTTAATGGATATATAGAAGAAGAAGTATATGTGGAGAAACTTGAAGGATTTTCACTAACAGATAACCCTGACTATGTCTTTAAGTTGAAAAAAGCATTATATGGACTGAAACAGGCACCACGAGCATGGTATTATAGACTGGACAAATTTCTATAGGAAAAAGGGTTAAAGAAAGGTATTGTTGACAGTAATATGTACATTAAGTCTGAAGGGGATGATTTATTAGTTGTTTTTGTTAATGTAGATGACATTATTTTTGGATGCACTAATGACCCTTCAGTTCAGTGGTTTGCTAATTCTATGCAAACTGAGTTTGAGATGTCCTTGATAGGAGAATTGCCATATTTTCTTGGTTTACAAATCAATTAGAGTTTTGCAGGGATATTTATCTCTCAAGAAAATTATTTGAAAGAGATGTTGAATAAGTTTCAGATGGAATATTCCTCTCCTATTATTACACCTATGGTGGTTGGTTGCAAGCTCAGTATAGATGATATTTCACATGATGTTGATCAAAGAACATATCGATCAATGATAGGCAGTCCTTTGTACATCACAGCATCCCATCCTGATATAATGCAAGTTGTTGGAATGGTAGGTCATTATCAGTCTGCTCGTAAACAAATTCATTTAGCAGCTTTCAAAAAGATATTCAAATATTTGAACAGTACAATGACTTATGGTCTTTGGTATCCTAGAAATCAAATTTTTCAATTAACTGCATATTCAGATGTTGATTGGGCAAACTTTTTGGATGAAATAAAGAGCACCAGTGGAGGTGCATTCTTCTTAGGTGATTCATTAGTCGCATGGGTTAGTAAGAGGAAGGGATCTATTTCTTTATCAACTACAGAGGTTGAGTACATTATTGCTGCTACTTGTTGCACTCAGATCTTATGGATGATACAAACTCTTGCAGATTTGAAGGTAACTTATACTGATCCCATTCCACTTCATTTTGATAACACCAGTGCCATTAGTGTCTCCAAGAATATTGTGCTTCATTCCAAGACTAAGCATATACCAATAAAGTATCATTTTCTCAAAGAGCAGGTTACAAACAGAGTTGTTTAGTTGAATTATATTCCATCCAAAGATCAGATTGTTGATATCTTCACTAAACTGCTTGCAACGGCTTAGTTTGAGTATCTACGTCAAAAGTTGGGTGTGACCCTATTATCTAGTTAAACTAGACTATCTAATTAGGGGGAGTATGTGTTGGTCGAATATCTGTTACCTCCGAAAAGTACTGCAACTTCTCAGCGGGAGCATGTTTTTCTTTGACATTGATGTAAAAGGGGGAGAAAAGGTGTGGTCTAGATGCTACAGTTGGAGGTCTAAGCAGAATAGTGCAGCCTTTTAGGGTTTCCATCAATACCAAAGGGGGATATTGTTGTCATGTTTTACAGGAAGCGTGTGTTTTTCATTGATGGCAAGAACAGCAACGACGATGGAAAATAGGAACAACATAAGCTCAAGAGGAGAAGCGAACAGTATGTAGAGATCAAAGCTCAGAAGGGAAAAACGATTGAGAATTCGATCACCCGAATATCCGTCAGTCGTCGGATCAAATTAAGTAAAGGATAGGATAAACAGGGCACAAGGTTTGAGAATTCGATTAGCCAAATCTCCATCAGCCGTGGGATCAAATTAAGTGGAAGGATAGGATAATCAAAGATGGAGGGTCGGTGGATTTAACACCAAGGCAAAGCAGCATTGCAGACAGATCGAGTTGTCAATCTAAGATCATGATCAACGAACAACATTTGTTTCGAGTCTAAAGATGTGAGGAGGTTACGCTTCGAAAAATCTCACTTTAAGAATTTCAAGTTGAGCACTGAAATACCCAAAGCTCGGAGAGCCAGAGTAAATTTCAACTGTCATATCTAGAAGGATACGTGGCGATGGATCGTGAGCTCCGGAGAAATCACTTCGAGTTTAAGTTTGAGATTTCAAATTCACGAAGCCTGGAGAGTTGAAGTATCGATCGTCCGATCATCCAAAATAGATTTCATCCGTCAGATCGTCCGGAGTAAAATTCAAGCATCGGATCATCCAAAGTGGATCTAGGTCGTCTGATCCAGAAGAGACGTGGCGTAAATTTGTGGACTCTGGGTAAAAACCCGAAGTAAGCCTCAACCGTCTGATTCAAGGACATGTGGTAGACCTCGTCAGCAAGGACATGTGGCAGACCATGTCAGCAAGGACATGTGGTAGACCACGTTAGCAAGGACATGTGGAAAACCACGTCAGCGAGTGACACAAGGAAACCACTCGGTCCGTGCTAGGTCAACAGGTGACGTGTGTAATGTTACGTCACTCTAGGATATTTACTTCAGGAGTTTCACCACCAAAAAAATGACAAAATATCTAAAGTCCCGAAGGCCGAAGTTGTGAAGGGCCGAAGGGACGAAGTCACGAAGAGCCAAAGTGTCGAAGGACCGAAGTCACAAAGGGTCAAAGTGTCGAAGGGCCAAAGTCGTGAAGAGCCGAAGTGTCGAAGGACCGAAGTTGCGAAGGTTCAAAGTGTCGAAGGACCGAAGAGCCGAAGTCATGAGGGATAGAGTCCCAAAGTCCCAAAGGCCGAAGTCCTGAAGTGAACGAGGACCATTTATTTGAGGAGGACATGTGGAAGGAATCTGTGGACTCCAGCTAAAAGCGTTCTAGGAGAGCGTGAAGGTTGAGAATTGAAATCGTCGAAGCCCAGAGTAATGAAGAATATATCGATCATTGAATCGAGTAAGGGGCCGCAGAACCGTTGATCTGGTTGAAAGGTCAAATTATTGAAGTAGAGTCAGAGCTATAGATTAAGAAGGACAGGTGTCTGCAGATCATCGACTCTGAAATATTGGCATATGGAGAAAAACAGGGTTTGAGATTTGAAACTCCCGGAGCTTGGATCACGAAGTAAATCACAGTCATTGATTTAGGAAGGTTAGATCTGATCTGCAGAACTTGAAAGGATAGATCTGAACCGTCAGTTCAAGAGCACCGTCAAGATCGTGAGATCGACAGTCCCATCGCATTACGGGGATTGAAGGTGTGCAAACTTTAAAATGTTTAAGGCAGGCCGCAATCAAAACCATGGTTTTGGAGAAAGCATATGTGGAGCTCTGTAGTGAATTGCGGGGCAAAAATCCGATTGATCTCAAACCACCTTTGGCGACGCCCGCAATCGCATGGTCACATGATATCATCACCCAAATTCACATCATCGAAAGAGAGGGGAAGGAGATAGCACTGCTAGGCTCCACATCAGAGGTTCTGCATTGAAAAATCAAAAATCATCTGCGTGTATAATCCAATGGATCTGATCAAACTGAATATGATCGAAGGGTTGTTGTTTCATCTCGTGATTTCTTGATCAGTTACGATTCAGTTACACTAACTGAATCATTGTTCCTAAGTGGTTGAATCATTGTTCCTGAGCATTGGAATCATGATTCCTGAGCATTTTTTAGATTCTCGACTTGAGCGTTGGAGATGCGGAGTGTAATGGATGATGAGAGCAGGAATAAAAGAAAAATGTCGTGACAGAGAGAGGTTGTTGTTTCTCTGTAAAAAGTAGTCAAACTATAAGCAATGCATATCACAGCATGAACTGAGGGAGAAAATGCAGAGATGAATAACATAAGTTGGACAGAGCAGAAATGGTGAAAACAGCAGACTATACAAGAACTTAAGCACAAGAAGATGTGAGCAGGAAGACATTGATGCAGGCAAAGTAGAGCAGTGTAGCAGAACATTGATGAGACTGGTAAGCCATTGATAAATATTGTATCACTGTAATAAATTTCAGCAAGCAAAGATTTGTATTTCAGGGTGGTAGGGTGGTGCTAGGGAGGATTGTTGTCCTCAGAGTTTCAAGTGGGTTCTTGAACACATGGAGTTGTAGCTTCCATCTGGTTGCAGCCAAAAAAACCAAGGTGATAGGGTGGTGCAAGGGAGAACCTTTGTTCTCTGTTATACAGGTTGGTGCCTGTGTGACTGGAAGTTGGTGCTTCCATCCAGTTGGTGTTGGAACACTCAGGGAGTTGGTGCTTCCTTCTAGTAGGTGCTAGAGAAACCAGAGGGTTGGTGCTCTCTACAATTTGCAGCTTGTTAAAGAAGAGGTTGTAGCCTCATTTTGAGTTGGTGCTCAAAGATTGATGATGTACAGAACTTAAAATATTGCCTATCATTCTAAGAAGAAGAGGTTTTCTCCCTTTATGGGTTTCCTCATGAATATTTGTCTCTGTGCATCATATGTGTGATTGATATTTATTATTTATGTTGTTCATGACTTGCATAATCTTAATGATCACTTGGAGAACATTAATAATATTTCAATAGGCATAAAACTGTTTAAGCGCAGTAACAACTGATTCAACACCCCCCCCCCCAGTTGTCTTAGTATTTCCAACATAAAGGGTCAAATCAGTCATATGATTTTATATATTGATTCAAATAGCACTAATGTTTGTGGATTTTTCATGCAATTTATTTAGTTACATCAAATCCCACACTAACAGGATGGAGGCCATCCAACTATGCAAACAAACCTCCTATAAAAAAAAATGCATGTCAATGTTGAGGGGTTTTGAGTTGAGAGAACTCCTAGGTGGGTGGGTGTGACCCCTCTAATGACCTTCCATCTCATGTCTAAGATTAGTGACAATGATTTAGTTTCCACCTTATTAAACTAGATGTTATTGACCTAGGAGTTCGCCTAAGGATAATTAAGGGGGAAATATGATGAGTAAATTGAGAAGTAAAATGTGAAAGGTCAAATAAATATTATTTTAATAAAATATCATTTTTTGTCAATATAAAAAAGTTATATTGTGAGTCATTCTAAATTCAAATTTAGAAATGATATAGAAAAGTTAAGTGACACTCATAATTGAGAAATGGTAGTGGTTAAATAAAAGTGACATTTGTTGGGCATGCAAAAACGTTTTTCGGAATGGAGAGTTGGGACATGTGTATCCTTGAGAGAAAGAGTAATATTAAATAAAATTAAAATAAAACATTCCATGTGAACAATAAATTCAAGGCTAGTCAGAACTTGGGGGTAGCATGCATATGCTAGAAAAATAGTTCTTGATGAGGATAAGATGCTTGGGGAACTGACTTGAATAGTATAGTAAACATTATTGCAGTATTGTCAAAATTGTGTGGGAAAATGATGAGTGTATTGACACAAAACCCCTACATAAGGGGTACCTTGAAGCTTGAGCTACAATGGTTGGGAGGAAAGTGATCACATAACATGCATTTTACCATGGAGCCACTAGTATGAGGGAGCAAAAATCAAAGATCTTCATCGAATGGAAAAAACAAGCTCAATGTTCCACGCTTATTTTATTAATTGTGTGATATTAATGGTTAAAGTGGTTGTTCAATAAGTAAAATGTTGTAATAAACTATGAAATATATTTTAAAGTTTAAACTAAATTTTCTTTCTTGATATATATTTGAGTTGAAGGTTGAGTGTAAAAATAGAGTAGGAAGAAGAAATTATAACAATATAATAAAAATAGCTTCGATAATTACTATTACACATTCAAACAAATCTTAAATGGAAAAAAATATACGTTTCAAATTTTTTTAAATTACATTTAATATAAATTTTAAATTAAATCTAAAAAAACTTTAACTTATAAAATTTAGATTACAATCAACCAATTAAAGCCCATCTATGGAAAATATGGCAAGTTCAACTCATACTCCATACCGCCATTAATCCTTCTCCATAAACATATATGCAACGTTTAAATCCTCATTCAAAGTGGGTAGGCTTAAGAAGAGTGTTAAAGTTATCGACAACTTTGACTATTGAAATCCTTTTTTGCATTAGGATGTCTCTTATGTATCAATATTAATGTCTATATAATGGTGGTTGCCTTCACCCTTGGTTGCCTTCAACTTTGACTATATAATGTTGGTTGCCTTCACCCTTGTCTGTATAATCGACATCCGCCCATTCAATTTTATAGCCCCAGAGCTTGACGGCCTCCTTCCAATTCAAAGCATTGTGTTCATTGCCATCATGGGGAGGAGAAGAAATGGAGCAGCTCCCCAGAGAATTGGATGACAACACAACAACTCTCTGATGACGGACCATTCTCCCTCTCAAATTTAACTTTAAATATTAAAATTTAGGATGAATTATTAATTATTATAATACAAATAACTAGAAATGTTAAGATAATTTTGAATGTTTAATTAGGGGATATTAGATAGCTTTTATAGTTTGTTACTTTAAAGTCCAAAGGAACACCTGTTTTAGTTTGGTTGTACTTTGGAGTTTTATGAATCATATTAATAGATCAATTTTTAATTCATCAATTTATTGATATTAAAAACTTTTTGAAAACTTTGGTTTACACTTGTGATATTTTCAATGATTACTACTATTATTTTTATTGTCAAAAAATGCAAATTACATTTTTTTGTAATTTGCTTTATATTGGACTCTCTATATTATGAATCAAATGGTGTCTCAGGATTGCATGGGTTCTGTGTTTTCTTGAGTTTTCGACTAAGTCGCAACACTGTGTTATGGGTTCTCTGTGATTACTGTGAAATGTTGGCGTTTTTAAGAGAAGTAATGGGTGTTATTGATTGTAAAGTTTGTGCATTGGTTATTGATTCGGTCAGCTTGGATTTTTATGATGATTCTCTATGGAAAATGATAACAGTGGTGCAATGAGCTATGATTTTTATTGTTGTGGGGTTTTACCACCAGTTTGGGTATCAGTGGTTGTCAACCCTTTTTCCTCTCAGTCATTGTTGTGATTCTTTATCCAAGTTGCAATGTAACTATCGAAAGTGGTGTGGTTCTTTTGGCTGATCCCGAGCTATTGTTTGTTATGGCTTGTTCTTTAATGTCATTATCATCGGAGGCATTCCACAGTCCAATCTTGTTTTGCCCATAATGTTAAATGGAGGCCTGTGTATGCATTGAGTAACCACGGGTTTTGCTCTGTCATTATTTTCACAATAATTTTTAACACACGCTCCTCTCATCTATGTTTTAATGGTCAATTGTTATGTCTGTCAGCCTCACTGTCAACTGTCAATTGTATTTCAAGGGTTATCGACCTCCTGGGTATTGGGAAGAGACACGGTCTCTCTGTGTTTTGAGGATTCTTCATTGTTTAAATTAACCCTTGTTTCCTCTTTGTAATAAAGTTTTAGAGGCATCTGTGTGTGACTGGGTTGATTAAGCTCGAATTGTCTTGTTTATGCTCAGGTATTCTCTTTATGGCTCTATTAAGATAGCAGGGTTATAAGTTGAAAGACTATGGTGTTTTAAAAGAACATGAGACCTATGTTGTTCCAAGATTATATTTGTTACCTGTGGTTGCTTCTCATTGGTAAATTCTTAAGGAGATAAAATATTATGAGCTCTCTATGTTTTCTAAGGTCAAGCAGACTTTCGTTACCTCTCTACATTTAATTTCTAAAGAGCCCAACTTGGTTCTGTTGAACCTAACTTGCTTCCACTTTCCTCGGGCACTTTCTGGGGTCTGACAAGATTTTTATTTACCAGATTAATGATTGTGGTAATTATAAAGGGCACGAGCTCTCTAATTTCAAGACCTTTCTTGATTGATTCTCTATGTTTCCTCGTTGTGATTAATTTGTATTGGTTTCCTACAACCTAAGAGTTTTCCGTTTGATCGAATATGGCTTCTCCACTCATTGTTGTGTTAAATCCTAGTGTGATCATGATTCTATTTAAAGTTTCAAGGCACCTGTGTGAGTAATTGTTTCACCGGACATGATCTTGGTCCTATCAAGTTTTAAAGAGACACCTATGTGGAAATATGGTTATGTTCTCTTCATGCATCTTAGGGATCTATCTCTTATCAAGCGTTTCTTTGGGAAGGAATTCTATATATGTTTGATGAATGCGGATCTCAGGTTCAAAGATACATGTTTTTGGTTAAGTATTGTTGCCGAATTAATATTGGTATCGATTATTATTTGGTTGAAGACCTATGTGTATCATAGGTTCATCGAACATGCTCTCGATTTTGTCCAGATTTTAAAAGGGACCTGGGGGTGATTAAATCGGGCATGATTTTTGTTTGATGAAAGTTGATTGTTGATTGTTAATCCTAGGTCTATCATTGTTTGATTACCAAAGATGAATATTGGATATAGATAACGGGAATCACTATGCATAATTTGTTTATTTTAAAAAGAAGAGATCAGCATTAGAGCATGCAGGACTGTGGATCGAATGGTTATGTTGTTACTGTGGAATTGGAAATGATTTGCATAGTCATTATATAGAATGAATAGATTGTTATAAATTGAAGAATTCTGGGAAATTAAATTTTTTTATTGAAGACAGCAAGCAATATGTTTGCAATTGAGGAACAGTTAAGTGTTTTTGGTCTTGGAAGTGGATGCTTTTTGGATTGAAATTGAAACAGAGCTATGATTGATGTTTGATTTAATTTATTTTATGAATAGTATCTGTATAATTACCTCTCATTTTCTTACTTTTTTCTCTCATTAGAAATCCCCTCACGATCCCAAATTCATTTTGCACGCCCTGTTCACTAAAATAGAATTAAAACTATGTATGATAGTGATAAAAAATGACACTGAGATAGATGGCAGCTGATATATTTTGGTATTGTTTGCACAGTCAGTTATTTAATGAATTGTCGAGCAGTAATCATGTTCTTACTCCCTTTCATGATATCACTTTTTCGCTTATTACAATCCCCCTAGATATCCCATGAACCCTATTTCACCCCCTGCTCATTAGACAATTATTAAATAAATTTTATGGATTGGATTGCATGGGTCTTATGTTAATTTCTAAGCTAAAATTTGTTTCATATTAAGATAATGTCATGTATGGTCTGTTAAGAGCTAGTTGCTAATAATTGTTGCATACAGGATGAGATTCTTTAGTAGAGGAATCCATCGCCGAAACAATAGGGGTAGAGGAAACTAGAACAGAGGGCCTAGAAGGCCCAAATTCTCAATACATTTCAATGTCAATCCTCAGGAGTTGAACTAGATTTTTCAAGATGGGTTTTTCAATTGGATTGATAGTCCATCCTAGACGAGAGAGGCCTCCCTTCCAGCTCCAAAATGTTCCCGGTATCCCTGTGCCTCCCCATGTATCTTTGCAACGTGAATTTCCCGAGAATGATGGATGGCATGAGATTGTTCACCCAACAGTCTCCCACCATCGTGGCTGGCCAAAATTGTCATTACCTCCTCCTCCTCCACTTGTAAACCCGAATGTTCAAATTTCCCCTGCACACTCACCTGTACAGTCCTCCCATGCAAGAAAACGACTCAAAATCGAGGCTCACCATGTGCATGACAAAGGTAAATCTATTGTTTCTCCCTCCTCTCCTTCAAGTGACTTAGCCAAGTCAGTGTCTTCTCGTATTCACTTGAGGGATGACTTCTCCCATGTAATTAGTGAGATCAAGCCTCAAGGTTCCACCCAACCTAAGGCTATTTCTGGGAAGTCCAGAGGGGACAACAGTGACAAAGTAAGAATTGCCTCTCAAAGTGGAAAATATGGATTTTGATTATGTTTTTATAATTGATTTATTGAGGACATTGGACTGCAAAAAGTTTTGGACATCAAACTTTTTGGGGGGATATTGTGGATATTTACATGTTTTGGATCAATTTGAAATATTTATGATATTTAAATTTCAAATTGTGGAAATAATTATGGGAGCCACAATGAGGCATGTGTAATTGGTTGTCTAATTATGTTTATTTTTGTTCAGAAATAAAAGGGAGTCACAAGAGGTCCCACCTACTTATTTATTATTTAATAAAATACCCTTAATTATTATTATTATTAATATTACTTCCCCTAAACTAAAGATTAGTTAAGTTGTAGTTAACTCGATTAAATGAGGTAGTTGAACTACTTCAACTAATTTGGAATGCATAAAAGCCAAATGAGAAGGAAGAACAAGGGGAGAATAGAAGGAGAAAGCATACTAAGCCTTACTCTTGAGTTTTATTGAGATAGTTCAATTTTCATTCATTCTTCAATTCATTAAAGACCTAATTATCTTTTTGACAGCAGGGTCCTATTGTAGACAGCAAGGTTTAAAGTTGAACCATATCATTCATATGCTTGTTTCAGAGGTGTTGATCTATCTTTGATATTCTGTGTAGATTTGTTTGTTGATGAATTGAGTTTCATGACCGATAAAGGATATTGTGCAGAGTCAAGTGGGAAGCAGTATGTGGCAAGTTGATCCAGATTTTAAAGTTTAGTTTTTACTTCTTTTGAGAGTCCTTTTGTATGCTTTTCATCTGGGATTTCTAATTTTGACCTTGGTCCATGCCCCCACGGGGATTTTTGTAAGAGAAGGATACTCTTTATTTCTTGGAATGAAATAAAGAGATTTTTATTCTGTCTCATTTGTGTTAATCTGTGACTTGGTATTTTTTCTTTTGATCTCCACATTTACTTTCTGCAATCTGTTATATTCAGAAAATTACATAAAAATGTTATATTTTGCAACAATATTTTATTTTAAAAAATCATCCTAAGCACTTGTAATTAATACTTATGGATTGGGAAATACATTTTGATGCTATAAACATAGGGTAATATTCCCGACTATCTTGCCTTAGCCAAGCAAGATTCGAAAATGCTTAAGTAAGATAAATTCATATCTTTTCCTCAACATTTATTTGGCGACCATACTAGGGAGATATTCCATATCTCTCTGGTTGATTGTATGCTTGATTATCATTGAATATATTTATATTTCTTATTTTTATCCTTTGACTGTTTCTTTTCTTCATGACTGTACATATTGCAAGGCAGCCCAATATTGATCAGAGTCTTAAATATCATACCAAAATTTCTTTAACCTTGTTTAATACCATCTTAGAGACTGCTAATACCTAGGTTGAGCTTGAACGCTCATGGGCAGTGATTGAACAAGACATAAGTGTCTGAGAACATTGGGAAGCTAGGCAAAGACAGCCTAGGAATCAGTCGTAGCTTTTCTTTTTCTTGAAGTTTTGATCTTCTTTTGATGTCCTTAAACCCTCGCATCTCTAGGAGAAGAAGAGGTTTATCACCTAAGATCAAACCCATTGATGAAATGGGAAGAAGAAACATTGTTTTGTCAGTCCAACAAAGTACTCTAAGGAGAACTTTTTCTGATTCATCCAATTTGTCTCTCTCTCCCCTACCTATCATTCACAAGATGGAATATAGTGGTGGCTCTGGTGGCACTGGAGGTGCTTCTTCATCTCAACCTTCAGCATCGTGAGTGATTGGTATCTTGTATAGTCATCAAGTCCCTATTCAATCTACTATAAACCCCACCAAAGTCATTAAAAAATATGGGCTTTTTCAGTTTGAAGAAGATGCTACAACTACTATGTGGCATGTTTCCTCCCCTCTTAACCTAGCAACTACTACTCATCCACTTCCTAATTCAAAGAGCATCTCCCTAGTTTTTCATGGAATAACACGGTCACTACGAATGAACATTTGGTGGCATTTTCTAATGTCTGTCATAACATAAGAGCCAATGACAATGACACTTGTATGCGCTTATTCGTTAATTCCCTTGAAGGGAAGGCAGGGGGCGATTTCTTTGACCTTTCTCCTAAGATCCTTTCCACTTGGGAGGAGTTAGTCTATTGGTTCAAGTATACCTACGGGTAGTCCAAAAGCCCCGATGAGTAGTTATGGGAGTACAATAACATTTCTTATAAAGACGGTGAAACTATTAAGTCTTTCAACTTGTGTTTCACCAAATTATATAATCAAATTCATGAAATCATTCGCCCTCAGAACCAAGCTTCTTTCATGCATTATTATAATTATTTACCCTCCCCCTACCGTCATAGGCTTGAGTATAAATCCATTGATAACCTTGGTTCCGCTTTGTATACTTGTTTAGAGTATGAAGAACAGTTTGAAAGTATAGGTCTTCCTAAGGGAGACTCAGTTAAACAGATGGACATGTTCGCCCTCTTGCAACTTGTACAAGACATGAATAATCAAATGATAGTGTATGACATAAAAGGAAATTTCCCCTCACTTACCCCTAGGGCCTCATATTCTTCTTCACCACCCTTTAAGAATCCTAATGAAAATAAATTTCAACCTAAAGCTATCACGCCTCGTAGTTGGCATAAATTTTGTGAGTAACACCATGCAGAATGTATGTGTCAGGTAAAGAAGAGTGTCAGAGATAAAATATTTGGTAAAAGGCCTTAAACTACTATCGTTGTTCTAGATTTTGTAGAGCCAGAGAATGTTATGATCATAAATACTAGGAATAAATCCTATGCTCTGAAAGGTAAATATGATCTTCCTCGCACTTCTTCTAGCCCAGACTCATCTTCACCAGCTACTACTGTTCAGGTCTCTAAGGCTCCTGACAGTCAAGGAACTACCTCCCATCTTCCCTCTTCAAAATGCAACATTCTCAATCAATTGGAAAATATTAAAGTTTATGTTACCCTCGTGGACATGGTTGTCGTCCCTAAGAAACAAAAGCAACTAAAAATTTTCATGGAAAGAAAGGCTTCCATTGTAGACAACCTCTCTGAAGAGGTAGATGAAGAGGATTCAACTGTAAATAAATTAGGTGTACATAATTCTAGACACCCTGTAAATATTATGGACAAAATATCTCATTGTTGTCTCATTGACGGTGGTTCGGGCCCAAGTGTAATGTCGAAGATTATTATGGAAGAGATAGGCTTGTCCTGTACAAATGAAAATGCCAAAAGCATGCTCTCTTATAATAGTTTACAACAAACTACCATAGGTGAAATCAAGGGCGTGACCTTGGTTTTGTGCGTGCATCCTTAAATAAGGACAACCCTTAATATTCAAGTAATCGATATGCCAATGAGTAATTACTCGATCATCTTAGGAAGATATTGGCAAGCTCTAATGAGTGGATACCTCTCACTCGATGGGACACACTTATTTGTTCCTCGGAATGGTAAAAACATCATAGTCCTAAGAGAGGGAAGAATATCACCTTATATAGAAAGAATTCCACAGCCTAATGTAAATTATATCGAGGAGGACCTAGGAGTGTATTCCATCTTTGCAGATGAGGACAACACTATCTTGGAACAAATCGACATAGAGGATGGGATGTGGCATATGCAATTTGATGGTTCATGCTCCAATGAAGGAAATGGAGCTGGTATTATCTTTTACTCTCCTATGGGTAAAATTCATAACTTTTCCTATAGGTTAGAGTTTTCTTGCACTAACAATGTCACCAAATTTGACGCGTTGCTTCTAGGCATTGAAAATGCCTATAATTTAGGTTATGGTCACCTTACAGTTTTTGGGGATTCTGAATTTTTTGTAAACCTTGTATGTAAGATATATTCTCCTAGCAACAAGTTAATGAAACATTACACCCAAACTGTTTGGGAACTTATCTCGAACTTGTTATCTTTCAACATCACTCATGTTAAAAGGGAATTGAACTCAATGGCTAACAGGTTAGTTGTTTTTGCAACCTCTCCGACTCGGCAACCTCTGCCACAGATACCTGATTGCACCTTTCAATCTTTTTATCGTCCACATATCCCTGAAAATGTAGAGTCATGGCAGGTCTTCTCTAGTGATGAGAGCATTTGTGATTTCATTCAAAATGAACCTTATAAGCCTAAGAAAATTATATCAATGGAAGATAACAAAATTCTGAAGGGCTTGACTCCTCTAGAAAGTTCATTTTCATCAAGTGATGTAGGCAACAAAGAAAAACATAAAGAAGAGGAGTCGAAAAGAAAAGTAGGTGAAACCATTTCCTTGAACATTCAAACACCCGAGTGTCCAAAGAATGTTAAAATAGGTGCCCAATGTTCTGATGAAGAAAAATTGAAGTTCACTAAGTTGCTTGGTGAATTTAAAGATGTTTTTGCTTGGTCTTATGAGGATCTTCGTGGTTTTGATCTTGCTCTTATAAAACATGCCATTCCTATCAAGGAGGGCATAAAACTGATTAGGCAAAAATAAAGACCCATTAACCCTGCACTGGAAGCAACTATTCGAAAGGAGTTGGAAAAACTCTTGAATGTTGGGATAATTTTCCCTGTTAAGTATTTTGAGGGGGTTTCTAGTTTGGTTCCCATTTAGAAAGCAACTGGTCAGATTAGATTATGCGTTGATTTTCGTGCATTAAATAGAGACATTATTAAAGACCATTTTCCTCTCCCTAATATGGAAATGATTTTGCAGCAAGTTGTAGGGCCACAGATGATGTCCTTACTTAATGGTTTTTCTAGTTACAATCAAATCAAGGTAAAAAGGACAGATAGATATAAAACCACTTTTATTACATGTTGGGGCACTTTTTCTTGTGAACGTATGCCTTTTGGATTATCTAATGCAGGTGCCACTTTTCAAAGAGCTATGCATATAGCTTTCGACGATTTGATCAGAAAAATTATTCAGATTTATCTTGATGACTTAACTCTGTATTCTAAAAACCGATCAAATCATTTTGGTCATCTTAGAAATATTCTCATGTGATGCAGGAAATTTGGAATTTCTTTATGTTAGCACTAAGAGTCACCCTCTAACTGTAAGAGGATAAGCACAGTACCCATCAAAATAAAAGTAAAAGGATTAAAATGGTTTGAGAAGGTGGATCAATGAGACATTAGAGAGAAGAAAAGATAACAGATGTAACTGCAAATCAGTTTGGGACCATTGGGCTATGGAGTCATAAGTATCATGGATAAGGAAGGCATTTAAACTGCCTATCATACAAAAGGATTAATGTGGTGATGAGGAGAAGAAGACATAAAATGTTTGGTGAACCATGAAATATGGGCATGATAGAAATAGATCCTCCATCGCCTCAGGGATCCATAAATCAGAGAGATTACATCCAGATAATGAGAAAAATAGAGAAAATCTCATGAACCATGAAATATGGGAATGATAGAAATAGATCATCCATCGACTCAGGGATCCATAAATCAGAGAGATTACATTCAGACAAGAAGGAAAACAAAGAAAATATAATGAACCATGGAATATGGGCATGATATCAAAAGAAACTCCATCGCCTCAGGAATCCATAAATCAGAGAGATTACATTCAGACAAGAAGAAAAAAAGAAATAGTGTGTAAACTAAGAATACGAACTAATAAAAACAATTCAAAGGAATCTTCAATAACATATATTTACAATCCAAGCCCTCGGGCATACAAACTAAAAAATTACAGAGCCCTACTCTTGAAACTCACTCAGCTCTCCAGCCTATGAAGAACACCCCCCTCTTGTAAAAATAAAGACTGATCTATTTATAATCAGCTCAGTCCACAACTGTCAGGAGTGTGACCTAGTTATCGCGTTCAATGCTTTCCTCTATGCATTCTTCTGTCATATTGTGTGTGTATTCCTTTTTCGGACATAAAATCATATCAGCATGGGCCTTTCTTCCCTCTGTGGTACCGCAGGCTGACAGTATAGTCCTCTCGGCCATGGCTTCTATGCCTTTAATTTATGGACCGAGGTGAGATTTTAGCTACCAGTCCTTTTCCATTAATTGAATCCTCCTCGGGATCAGGGCGAGGCTCAATGCCTAGGGGACCGCCACGCCCTGCTCTTGGATTAGGTGATATATAAGCATGTGATTTTAGGGTCGTCAAAGGTGGTTTGGATTCACACCACTTTTGAGCCCGTAATTCACCATCTTCCACCACGTAGCTATTTTACTATACCATGGTTCAATTGTGGGACCGCTCAAAAATTTTATCATTTGAGCATGTTGTGTCCCCGTAATGGAGCGTGATCGTTGATCTAGTTGCGATCTACGATCTGGGCGTACCTACTAAATTTATCACCACCGTTAAGGTTTATCCACCTGCCAACTTTATTTTCGTTCTAATCGTGCTTGGAGATGGCGCTACTTTGGCATTGAACAAAAATAATTCTCGGAGGATGATCTGACATGGTGGTTTTGTATCACTATGTTGACGTGTCATGAAAAGAGAGGTGACACGTGTCACTTGGAAAAAAGAGGATGATATTCCCAAAGGTGCATGGACTGAGTGTCAGGTGTCATCTTCATATGGATGCCAGGTGTCATGACTGACGAGACCGCCACATATCTGAACTAATGATTGCCACGTACTTTGGCACTTAAGAGCTCGGGGGTGATATGCATGTAGAGATGGAGCTCTAAAGTGAACAATGACCATCGATCTAGAGAGGAAACGCAGCAGGGATATGTTAACTCTAGGAGAAAACACTCCGGATGAAAGCGAGAGGGGAGGAGATAAAACTCCTGAAGTCTAGATTCCCAAAGTAAATATTGATCGTCTGATGGATAAGGACGCATGTCACATGATCTGCAACTTCGAGCAAAAGAAATTCGGAGGAAACTGGGAGTGGGGAAGCTGAAACTCCTAAAGCCCGAACTCCCGAAGTAAATCATGACCGTTTGATTAGGAAGGAAGTGTGGCGCTTGATCTGTGACTTCAGGCAAAAGCACTTCGGAGGAAATTGGGAGTGGGGAAGCCAAAACTTTCGAAGACCAAACTGTTAATATTATGGTAGCTTCGGGAGGTATGAACCTCTATGATGACCTATGATGAGACTAGAATCCTCCGGAAGGAAGCAAAGAATTGAAGGAAACCCTAGACAAGTTGTCGGCTGAAAAAATATATTTATATTGAATTTATTGATGCCCAGAAGAAGAAGTCGGCCCAGTTAGACTGGTCAGGTCGACCACAGTTAGACTGGCCAGTCCACTATAAATACAGGGCGCTAGTTTCATTATTTTTCATCTCAGCAGTTGCAGTGAGAGAAATATCTGCGCAGGCAGTTGCAGGCAGCAGCAGTTTGGTGCGCAGGTTTTCTGGAAAAGCTGGGAGAGTGGTGCGCTAGCTTCTAGGTGGGATCATCTGTTCAGTTTAGTTTCTATTCTTTTTCTTGGTGCATTTAGCCTCTCTTGGCTATAGATTGCAGCCAGAATTCTCTTCTCGGTCAAGGTCAAGGTGCTCGGAGGGTGGCTTAAGGCCTGTGGTTGGGTGACGAGGGTATCGTCAATGGTTAAACGAGCACAATCCTCTATATTCTAACAGGTTATGGGCCCACAACCCCTTCAGTCAGCCTAAAACACTGGAAGGAAACATAACCCCTAGGTATTGAGCTCATTGAGGAACTGCCGCTAGGGTTACTAGCAGGAGAATCTTCCAAAGAACTGCAGCTAGGGTTACTAGCAGTAGCAGTTGCAGAAACCCTAATTCTCAGATCTGGCACCTTGTGATGGAGCATCTTGCTCAAGGAGAAGATATCCAGATGTGCCCTAACCCAGCGCACCTATTGAATTTCTCAGAAGAGAGAAATGACGCAGTTGAAGATTTGGATCAAGGCATGACCAGTTATCAGTCAACCGAAGACATGTGTGAAACGATCAGTCTCTTACATTACTCAGCAATTACTGGGACAATTGAAGACGATATGTGGATAATCGACAGTGGAGCTTCCAGGCACATGATGGGAGATCAAGCTAGACTCTCAAATCTAAATGAGAGAAAGACATCGTACAAAGTGGATATTGGAGACAAAAGCACCTACCCCGTCGAAGGATTTGGACAAGCCTCCATCAAACTGGAATCAGGTAATCATGCTCACTTAAGCAATGTTCTATATGTACCTGGTTTAGGAAAGAATCGTGTATCAATATCATGTTTAGAAGACAAAGGAAACAGAATAGCCTTCATAGATGAAAAGTTGTTATCATGGCATAAAGATTCCAGCATAGAAGATGCTAGGGTTATTGGAAGACGTGAAGGGAATCTATATAGACTACTAGAACGAAATGAAGAAGCCCTAGTACATGATGAAGTCAACCCTAATGATCTTTGGCATAGAAGG
>ML780018.1:277660-299229 GCA_009831015.1 Picea engelmannii | reverse complement strand
AACGTCTCACTTGCCACGTTTGCAACGTCTCACTTGCCACGTTTGAAACGTCGGTCTTGCCACGTTTGCAACGTCTCACTTGCCACGTTTGAAACGTCGGTCTTGCCACGTTTGCAACGTCTCTCTTGCCACGTTTGAAACGTTGGTCTTGCCATGTTTTCAACGTCTCTCTTGCCACGTTTGCAACGTCTCACTTGCCACGTTTGCAACGTCTCTCTTGCCACGTTTGCAACGTCTCTCTTGCCACGTTTGAAACGTCGGTCTTGCCACGTTTGAAACGTCGGTCTTGCCACGTTTGCAACGTCTCTCTTGCCACGTTTGAAACGTCGCAATACAGACGAAAACTAGGTCGTCGGAAAAACGACGTCATGTGAAACGACGTTTGAGGGGGTCCGAGGTTTGTCGGTCTTCCGACAATAGAAAGTGGCAATTGCGTCAAACGCGCCGTCGAAATTTGACCCAAATGCAGTAGTGAAATCCTTTCGGTATCTGAACATCCTTGGTATAAAGATCTGGTTTATTACTTGCAAAATCAAAAATTTCTGGATAACTTAGATACCCATCAAAGAAGAAGGCTTTGTCTCAAATCTTCTAGATATTTCATTATAAGAAACTTCTTGTTTAGAATATATGTTGATGGTATGCTACTTCATTGTGTGAACAATGAGGAAGCACAGAAATTGTTACAAGAAATTCATGGTTCTTCAAATTTTGTTATTCATGTAGGAGGTCACTTTTCTACTAAAACCATTGTTTTTTAAATTATTAGGAAATGATACTATTGGCCTTCAATATTTCATGATTCTTATAATTTTTCAAGATCTTATGACAAGTGCCAGAAGTTTACTGGGAAAGAACGTCTTTCTGCTATGCCTTTACAACATGTCCTCCCTAACTTTCCTTTTTCAAAATGGGGTTTGGATTTTATTGGTCCTATTAATCCTCCATCTTCAGCAGGGCAAGTTTTTATCTTGACAGCCACAGACTATTTTACAAAATGGAATGAAGTTGTCCCACTTAAGCATTCACAGGATGAGCAGGTGATTTCTTTCCTTGAGACTAATATTTTTTCCATATTTGGTCTTCCTTTGGAAATTATTATAGACAATGGTCCCGCTTTTATTTCTGCTAAGCTGGCCCATTTTTTAGCTAAATTGGGGGTTAAACATTTTACCTCATCATCTTATTATCCCCAAGGTAATGGGTAGGCAGATTCTACCAACAAGAATCTGGTTAGAATTATTAAGAGACTCATTTAAGATAATCCTCGTCAATGTCATACTCTCCTCACTTACGCCCTTTGGGCAGATCGTACTACCACCAAGTTGAGCATTGGTTACACTCATTTCCATCTTGTTTATAGTCAATAACCCATCTTGCCTACCAAGATGGAACTCTCTT
Source organism: Picea engelmannii (assembly GCA_009831015.1). Lineage (NCBI taxonomy): Eukaryota > Viridiplantae > Streptophyta > Pinopsida > Pinales > Pinaceae > Picea > Picea engelmannii. Next base: position 297,828 of record ML780018.1, on the reverse strand, counting down.
CTCTAAGGTTAATGCTACAGGTTGAAGAATTAAATTCTTCTGATGTCTCTCAAAGAATGAATTCACTTTTAGCTTTAGAGGAGCAAAGGACATTTGCCTTGGATAATATAAAGAGAAGACAACAAACTGTTAAAAGATATTTCAACAAAAGTGTCAAAGCTGTCAAATTTAAGGTTAATGAGAATGTATTGTTGTGGGATTCATCTCATGTTGATAGAGGAAGGAATTCAAAGTTCCAAAAATTATGGTTGGGTCCTTTTAAGGTCGCTTTTTGTCCTGGGCGCAAATTCTTTTATCCTAAAGGACTTACAAGAGCAATTGTTTTCCTATAGCACTAACAGTTCCCACTTAAAACACTACGTGGAACCAACTTGAAAGTTTTAACGCTGTATGGAATGTTTTATGTATATTAGTTTGTTTTATTTGCTTTGATTTTACATTTTTGTTATTTCATTTCTGCTTATTTCAATTATGTTGTTTCATTTCTGCTATGTCATTTCTTGCTATTTTGTTTCTTTTATTTGACTTAATTTCTTGTCAAAATAAAATGTTGGATCAGTTTTGCCATAGTGACACTATTTTGCAAAGTATTGTTAATCAATAATAATTAGGTTACATAGCTGTCATGATGTTCCCCATGAAAGAATCATTGAAATTGTTATCTGCTTCAACTGTTGTTATATAAGATAGTTGGTTTTATCCCTTTTCTGCTTTCCTTTTTATTCCATCCACTCCAACATTCAAAAGAGCATACCAAAAGATTTTTCTCCTCGAAGTCAAGAATTCTTTTACTATGATTAATCAGATGATTATGCTTACATGGATAAACCCACTCATACTTAACACTTTCCATGAGTTATTCCCAAAATCCTAGTCATTTTTCTCTTAAAACCGCTCACTTCCCCCTATTGCATAATCATTCTGATGTATATATTCTTGATATGATGTTTACACGGTCTACGAAACCAGACAATATGAGTTCTTAATATGTTGGAAACATATTTCCCTGTGGAGTCACCAGTTTGTTGACGATAAAAATCGCAACGATGAATTCTGCCCGCATAGGATTGCTAAGCTATATTATTTATTTATGTAGGTGGGACCCCTTGTAGACTAGAGGTGCAAAGATAGACATATTAATCTTATATGTTGTTGATGTTATGATGTTTCCTACACAGTCCTATACAGTTGATGATGCAGTCTTGGTTTAATTTGATATGACAACATGGTTGGTTGATGCATTGTTGCTAAATGTTGTTGATATTCGGTTGCAATCCAAGGCAGTGCTATGAATATGAGGATGATTTGTTTACAGGTGATGTGTTATGATTATAACATTGATCAATAATACATATATGATTTATGCAAAAAATAAAATGATATGGGAGCTAGCTCAAAACAAAAAGGAAAAACGATGGATAATTTCTAAGATATGGCAAAAAGATTATATATAAACCTTGTGACAAATGTGAAATGGTGGACCTAGCTACTATACTATGTGTTTTGGTTAAAGGATTATGAAATTTTTGTTAAAGAGTTATATGGAAGTGCATATCGTAATGTTAACGTATGATATTATTGAAGTTATAACATGTTCGGGTGGCGCACTATACAATAGATATGGCATCGAAACTTTACAATGGATATGGCATTGAATTTATGCAATGGTTATATGGTTGAATTTAATGGTTGATTGATTGGCTAGTACATAGAATTGAATACGATCAGGTGAGGAAACGATGTGCATTTACTACACGTCACTCCAAACCTCCCTTGATCATGTCACCCTAGCATAGTTGCATTTTTCTCTGTTGGTTCTGGAAGCTCCGCGATTTTAGGTTTTGGAAGTGAAAAACTCAAGCCAGCTCTTCATTGAAGTGATTTTTCATAGGTATGGTTCTTTGTTCTCCATCCATGATGGACTCTCTATATTATGAATCAAATGGTGGCTCAGGATTGCATGGGTTCTGTGTTTTCTTGATCTTTCGACTGAGTGTCAATACTGTGTTATGGGTTCTCTTTGATTACTATGAAATGTTGGCATTTTTAAGAGAAGTAATGGATGTTATTGATTGTAAATTCTGCGCATTGGTTATTGATTCGATCAGCTTGGATTTTTATGATGATTCTCTGTGGAAAATGATAACAATGGTGCAACGATCTTTGAGTTTTATTGTTGTGGGGTTTTACCACCAGTCTGGGTATCAGTTGTTGTTAACCCTTTTTCCTCTCGGTCGTTGTTGTGATTCTTTATCCAAGTTGCAAAGTAACTATTGACAGTGGTGTGGTTCTTTTGGTTGAGCCCGAGCTATTGCTTGTTATGGATTTTTATTTAATTTGATTATCGCCAGAGGCATTCAACAGTCCAATCTTGTTTTTCCTAGAATGTTAAATGGAGGCTTGTGTATGCATTGACTGACCACGGATTGTGCTATGTCATTATTTTCACAAGAGTTTTTAACACATGCTCCTCTCATCTATATTCCAATGGTCGATTGTTATGTCTGTGAGCCTCACTATCAACTGTCAATTGTATTTCAAGGGTTATCAACCTCTTGGGTGTTGGGAAGATACACAGTCTCTCTGTGTTTTGAGGATTCTTCATTGCTTAAATTAACCCTCGTTTCCTCTTTGCAATAAAGTTTTAGAGGCATTTGTGTGTGCCCATGTTGATTAAGCTCGAATTGTCTTGTTTCTGCTCGGGAATTCTCTTTATGGCTCTATCAAGATAGTGGGTTTATAAGTTGAAAGATTGTGGTGTTTTAAAAGAACACGAGACCTCTGTTGTTCCAAGATTATATTTGTTACCTTTGGTTGCTTCTTGGTGGTAAATTCCTGAGGTAAAATATTATGAGATCTCTGTGTTTTCTAAGGTCAAGCAAACTTTCATTACTTCTCTACATTTAAATTCTAAAGAGCCCGACTTGGTTATGTTGAGCCTGACTTGCTTCCACTTTCCTCGGGCAATTTCTGGGGTCTATCAAGATTTTGGTTTACCAATTTAATGATTGTGGTAATTATAAAGGGAACGGGATCTCTAATTTCAAGACCTTTCTTGATCGAGTCTCTATGTTTTCTCGTTGTGATTAATTTGTATGGGTTACCTACAACCTGAGAGTTTTCCGTTTGATCAAATATGGCTTCTCCACTCATTGTTGTGTTAAATCCTAGCATAATCATGATTCTATTTAAAGTTTCAAGGCACCTGTGTGAGTAATTGTTTCACCAAACATTATCTTAGTCCTGTCAAGTTTTAAAGAGACACTTGTGTGTCGATATGGTTATGTTCTCTTCATGCATCTTAGGGATCTATCTCTTATCAAGTGTTTCTTTTGGAAGGAAGTCTATATATGTTTGATGAATGTGGATATCAAGTTCAGAGCTACATGTTTTTGGTTAAGTACTATTGTCGAATTAATATTAGTATCGATGATTATTTGGTTGAAGACCTGTGTGTATGATAGGTTCATTGAACATGATCTCGATTATGTCCATAGTTTAAAAGGGACCCGAGGTGATTAAATCGGGCCTCATTTTTGTTTGATGACACTTGACTGTTGATTGTTAATCCTAGGTCTATTATTGTTTGATTACCAAGGATGAATATTGGATATAGATAACGGGAATCACTATGCATATTTTGTTTATTTTAAAAAGAAGAGATGAGCATTAGAGCATGCAAGACTATGGATTGAATGGTTATGTTGTTACTGTGGAATCCGAAATGATTTGCATAGTCATTATATAGAATACACAGATTGCTATAAATTGAAGAATTTTGGGAAATTAAATTGTTTTATTGAAGACAACAAGTAATATGTTTGCAATTGAGGAACAGTTAAATGTTTTTGATCTTGGAAGTGGATGCTTTTTGGATTGAAATTAAAACAGAGCTATGATTGATGCTTGATTTAATTTATTTTATGAAAAGTATCTGTATAATTCCCTCTCATTTTCTCACTTTTTCGTTGATTATAAATCCCTTCACGATCCCAAATTCATTTTGCACGCCCTGTTCACTAAAATAGAATTAAAACTTTGTATGACAATGATAAAAAATGACACAGAGATAGATGACAGCTGATATATTTTAGTATGGTTTGCACGGTCAGTTATTTAATGAATTTTCATGCAGTAATCGTGTTCTTACTCCCTGTCATGATATCACTTTTTCGCTTATTACAATCCTGCCAAATATCCCATGAACCATATTTCACCCCCTACTCATTTGACAATTATTAAATAAATTTTATGGATTGGATTGCATGGGTCTTATGTTAATTTCAGAGCCAAAATTTGTTTCATATTAAGAGAATGTCATGTATGGTATGTTAAGAGCTAGTTGCTAATAATTGTTGCATACAGAATGAGCTTCTTCAATAGAGGAAGTCATGGTCGAAACAATAGGGGCAAAGGAAACTAGAACAGAGGGCCTAGAAGGCCCATATTCTCAATACATTTCGATGTCGATCCTCAGGAGTTGAACTATTTTTTTAAGGATGGGTTTTTCAATTGGATTTGGCAAGGGACAGTCCATCCTAGACTAGAGAGGCCTCCCTTCCAGCCCCAAAATGTTCCTGGTATCCCTGTGCCTCCCCATGTATCTTTGTAACCTGAAATTCCCGAGAATGATGAATGGCAGGAGATTGTTCACCCAATAGTCTCCCACCATCGTGACTCAAAAAACTTGTCATTACCTCATCCTCCTCCACCTATAAACTCGAATGTTCAAATTCCCCCTGCAGAGTCACCTATATAGTCCTCCCATGCAAGCAAATGAATCAAACCTGAGGCTCACCATGTGCATGACAAAGGTAAAGTTGTTGTTTCTCCCTCCTCTCCTTCAAGTGACTCATCCAAGTCAGCTTCTTCTCGTATGCACTTGAGGGATGACTTCTCCCATGTCATTAGTGAGATCAAGCCTCAAGGTTCCACCCAACCTAAGGTTATTTCTGGGAAGTCCAAAGGGGACAGCAGTGACAAAGGAAGAATTGCCTCTCAAAGTGGAAAATATGGATTTTGATTATGTTTATATAATTGATTTATTGAGGACAATGGACTGCAAAAAGTTTTGGACAACAAACATTTTTTGGGGATATTGTGGATATTTACATGTTTTGGATAAATTTGAAATATTTATGATATTTTAATTTCAAATTATGGAAATAATTATGGGAGCCACAAGGAGGCATGTGTTAATTGGTTGTCTAATTATGTTTAATTTTGTTAAGAAATAAAAGGAAGTCACAAGGGGTCCCACCTACTTAGTTATTATTTAATAAAAGACCATTAATTATTATTATTATTATTATTATGATTACTTCCCCTAAACTAAAGATTAGTTAAGTTTTAGTTAACTTAACTAAATGAGGTAGTTGAACTACTTCAACTAATTTGGAATGCATAAAAGCCAAATGAGAAGGAAGAACAAGGGGATAATAGAAGGAGAAAGCATATTAAGGTTTTCTCTTGAGTTTTATTTAGTTCAATTTTCATTTATTATTCAATTCATTAAAGGCCTAATTCTCTTTTTGACAACAAGGTGCTATTGTAAGGTTCAAGGCTTAACCATATCATTCAGATGCTTGTTTCAGAGGTGTTGATCTATATTTGATAGTCTATGTAGACTTGCTTGTTTATGAATTGAGTTTCATGACTGATAAAGGATATTGTGCAGAGTCAAGTGGGAAACAATCTGTGGCAAGTTGATCAAGATTTTAAAGTTCATTTTTTACTTCTTGTCAGAGTCCTTTTGTATGGTTTTCATCGGGGATTTCTAAGTTTGAACTTGGTCCATGCCCCCGCAGGGATTTTTGTAAGAGAAGGATACTTTTGATTTCTTGGAATGAAATAAAGTGATTGCTATTCTGTCTCATTCGTGTTAATTTGTGACTTGGTATTTTTTCTTTTGATCTCCACATTTACTTTCTGCAATATTTTATATTCAGAAAATTACATAAAAATATTATTTTTTGCAACAATCTTTTATTTTAAAAAATCATCCTAAGCCCTTGTAATTAATACTTGTGGATTGGGAAATACATTTTGAGGCTATAAACATAGGGTAATATTCTCGACTATCTTGCCTTAGCCAAGCAAGATTCGAAAATGCTTGAGTAAGATAAATTCATATCTTTTCCTCGACAACTTGGATTACTTGATGCAAGATAACCTCCCTTAATCCAATAACTTTCAAACTTTCACAAGTAGATGGTATAACATGGATATTAGATATTGTAATTTGTGTGAGCAAGTAGTTATTGATTCATGGTTATGTGATTGTGATGTATCATGTTTATACTACAATGAGATGCGTTATGATGTTAGTGAGAGACTTCAACCTTAATAGAGTTGTTTCTTTTGAAATGATGATTAAGGTGTTTTAATGAGGGTGGATACCCCATATAAGGTGTAAGGAAAGGGAGGTGAGGGAAGGCATGATGCATGTCCCCTTTAGCTATAGGAGGCATATGGGTGATACGATGATGGAGTATGTGATTTGGATGGGAAGGAAAAGAGAGGATACCTCAATCTACCCCCTTATTTCTTTGAACTGGTCTCCATTTACTCCACTCCCTACAAGTATTATGGTTCTATGTGGGAAAATGATGGATGGCGACAAGAAGCCCACTTCAACCATGATCACCACAAGATCTTTTGTAAAGGATTTTCAAAACAATTATGTGTTATTAGCCTATTTTTTCTCACATAATTTGTGAGTACATTCAACTTTATACATCACTTTGACAGCTTTGGCCCTCATTTTAATTATTTCCATCACTGTATGACCTCAATCTTACCATCATGAGCCAAGTCAAACTCTAATTTTGACCAAAAAATCAATGCATGGTATTTTCCTAACTTTATGCACACAAGGCACACTAAATTTAAAGACCACACTTTGGCCATAAAATAGAAAAATCATTATTCCTTGGCTCATTAATGTTATATGCCTTATGAATATGGTGTAGTGCACTAAACTGGACCTCACCAATTCGTTATTTCCAAAAATGTTATTTGACCTAATTTTCAATAGTTATCCTTATCCCACTACTTCATTAATACAATGGGATCATTCAAATTGAATCTAGATATGAACAGAGATCCACCTATTGCGCTATAAATAAATCCACTGAGGTCGCCCATTATAGAGATCATCCATTGCAAGGTCATGCTACAAAAAATCATCTATAAAGAGAAAGACACCCATAACCAAGTTCTTTCTACCATTGAGGAATACTCATTATACCACCTAAAGCTTGGAGTGGAGCATTCCAAGAGGCAAAAGACCATCTCTTGAGGTATCTTTGGAGCCCACCTTCTTCAACTATTTTAAGGTGCTTTATTGTAAGTCTCTTGTTTTCATTCTTAATAAAAGCGCTTACATTCTTTACTTGTATCTTATGCTTTATGAGATATGGATGCATGTTGCTAGTTGATTTAATTTATTTTGCATGATATGGATTAAGGAATGATTTACATTGCAAATATTTTAGTTTAGTCCCATTCTATATGCTACTTAAAAATCACAACCATTAAGTAAGTACTTTTGGTACATATTGGTAATAAAACACCATTATCAGTATGTATCTGGTTTCATGGCTTATGTTTCATGGTTTTTCTCTTGACTACCTTATGCAATGTTGAGAACTCCCCTAGTTTACATTGGAGCAACATTGATTTGGAATTTTTCAAACAACACTAATAGTTCCATCTTCTTATCTGGTTGGGGCTCTTCTTGCAAGAGAGGTAGGGTAGGGGACTGGCTCACAATGACAGGGTGTTCAATGAAGTAGATACCCAAAGGTGATGAGCTATATAGTGAACAAGGGAAATTTGTGATTTTGTCTACTGGAGGATGCTGAAATTCTTGAGATTGAGTTGAAGAATCTAGGATTTGAAGGCATTGAGATAGGGATTCAAGGCTCACTCCACTCCTTTTTTTGTGGTCTTAGGGGGGAATAGAATTAGTTCCAAGAATGAATGGCTAGTTTGATGAATCAAAAATAGCAATGGGGAATAGAAAACCATCAAGGATTTTCAAACAAGGTAGCCCATGATCATGCAAGAACCCCAACAAGGGTAATTCATGCAACAAACCAACCAAAGTTGAAATGGAGGTTAGGGAAGATACCTTGAGGTATCATATGAGGTTCCCACCTAATATTAAAGAATATATAGAAATAATGGAGTAGAAAGTAAGGGAGAGATGAGGCAACACCTTTCATGAGGACATTGATGCTACTCTCATGGATTAGATACCTAACATTGTCTTCTATTGTAGTTGATACATAGTGTTTCAAGAAAATTAACCTCTAATTGCAAACCAAATCCATCATGGTATCCTGGTTGGACCAATGTCCAATCCTTCAATTTTCCCTTGTCTTGTTGTCTCATTGCATGTACTAAGTTGACCCAAGATTGAATCAAATTTCTCTCAATATTTCCTATCGTAATATTTGCATTGTTTTTCCTTGTGTCTCATTTGGGATAGGAATAGAAATTATAGTTCTCAATTCAATGATAACAAAGGAATTTTTAATCTGGTCTTCAACAAGACCGTGGCTAAATTCAGGGTCTATTAAAAAAAGGCACAAAATTCCTTTTGTGAATAAGGCCTCGGGGGCTAAACCTTTTATTTGTGTGACCTGGTGATATGACTGAGGCATGTCCTTTCACAAATGTGAAAGGTGCCTTTTCAATGTACTCAATGAAATGTGAAAGAACCCAGGGATGACACGTAGCTCAATATATTAACGCTTCATATTAATTCGTGTCTAGCTTTCCAATTAACTCCATGTCTTCTCAAAAATGTGAAAAGGTTCCCCATCGTAGATTGTCCTCTTGGATCTCAATCCAACGATGTCTAATCAATACCTCTGATCGATCAACGAGAAATGGAGATTGTTGATCTGGACATGATAAAAAATCAAGGATTGGTCTTGATATCTTTCTCTTCTCCTATGGAACAAGATTTTAACGATACTAATTTCTTTTCTCCAAACCCAACAGTCATAAATTTGAAATTATTCTAGGATGAAAATATCTAATGCATTCTCTATAAATGATAAACAATCCTAATTTGGAAATATAATCGACTTACTCTTGAGAGGGAATATCAAACACGATTCACAAGATTTCTCCATAAATATTGAGACACACGATTATCAGCATTCATAAGATTTTATTTCACACCATCTATATCTTTTATTCAATCCATGTAGTCTCGCAATCTCCTTAAAGAAAAAAAATTCAATGTGTGGTGCATCAGTAGTTTTGTAACAAGATATAAAGTGTGTCATCTTAGAAAATCTATCAACAACCACAAGGATTGAATCACTTCCCTTTTTCGTTCTAGGTAAACCTAAAACAAAGTCCATGCTTATAACATCCCATGGCCTGTCTGGTATAGGAAATGGTTGATACAAACCTGCATTCTATTGCTTCTCTTTTCCATACGGATAAATTATGCATATGTCAACAAATATCTTCACATCAAACCTCATACTTGGCCAAAAATAAGAAGAACTTAATTGGGAAAATGTCTTGTCATGGAAAAAATGACCAGTTAATCCTCCACAATGCTTTTCTTTCAGCAAGTTGTCCCTCATTGAACACTTTGGAATGCACAACTGACTACCTTTGAAAAACAATGTCTTTTGTATCGTGTACTCCATCCAAGGACTTATATCTCCCATCATTGGATTTTCACATGCTTCATAGGTTTCTTTAAAGTCTGGATCTTCTATGTACATCTCTTTGAGATGCTCAAATCCCAGCATACTTACTTGAAATTCCTGCAAAATTAAACATCTCCTACTCAAAGGATCGGCAACCTTGTTAGCATTCCCACTAATATGTTTAATAATGAAAGTAAAATTATGCATCAATTATACCCATTTGGCATGTTTTTTATTCAATTTATCCTGCTTGTTATGAATTGTGAAGCATGTTTATCACAATATAAGATGAATTTTTTAAGCATAAGTTAATGCCTCCACTTATACATGGCTTGTATTACTACATAAAACTCTTTGTCATAAGTTGAATATTTATTCTTGGCATAATTCAACTTCTCACTAAAATAGGCAACAGGTTTATCTTCTTGACTTGGGACAACACCAATTGCTACCCCACTTGCATCGCATCTGACTTGAAATGGCTTTTGAAAATCTAGTAAAATCAAAATGGGTTTTTCGGTAATATTCTCCTTTAACAGTCTGGATCCTTTTTCAGCTTCTCTTGTCCAATTAAAATAATGATGTTCCTTCCTTATAGTGTCTACTATAGGAGCACAAATACTATTGAAATTTCTGATAAAATTTTTGTAAAAGCTTGCTAAACCGTGAAAGCGTCTTACCTCAAAAACAGACTTTGGAGAAGGTCGTTCTTTTATATCCCTTTCCTTCTTTTGATCCATTTTCAATCCCTCTTGATAAATCACAAATCCCAAGTAAATCAGTGAGGTCTTCATAAAGGAACAATTCTTCATATTTATTAAAATATTTTCCTCCTACGACCTCTTCAACACCAACTTCAAACATCTCAAATGATCTTCTTTAGTTATGTTGTAAACACGGATGTCATCTAAATAAACAATTACAAATTTTCCAATGAAATGCTTAAGCACCTCATTCATTAATCTCATGAATGTGTTGGGAGCATTTGTCAAGAAAAAAGGCATGACAAGCCATTCATGCAGTCCCTCATTTGTCTTGAAGGTTGTTTTCCACTCATCTCCTTCCCTCATCCTTATCTGATGATAACCACTCTTCAAGTTTATCTTAGAAAAATAATTTTCTCCACTTAAACAATCCATTATGGGAAAGGGAAATGTGTACTTGATTGTTATCTTATTGATTTCTCTGGAATCTACACACATCCTCCAGCCACCATCCTTCTTTGGACTTAACACAGTGGGTACTACACAAGGACTTAAACTCTCCTTGACCAAACCTTTGTCCAACAATGATGCACGCAGCCCTCCCAACCCGCAAGTCAGAAGTCCACGCACACAGGTTCTTTTCTCTTCCACTGGCCCGAAGAGCTCCTAGAAATGGATCTCCTATTTCCCTTTCGAGAAATATGCACCCACAAATACCTTCGAGAAATTTCCCCCTTTATATTTCGGGAGATCGGACTTCGCACTTTCGCAAATCCGATGGTCAAGCGCCTTGTCTCTCAATCTCTGAAACCCGAAAACAGTCAACACTTGACCTTTTCTCTCTCTATTTCGGATTTTTCCTTATCGCGATTTCGAGGTTTGCAATGTCAAGAACCTCGTCCCCTCGACTCCCGAAAACCTGATTTACCAAAACTATGATGCGCTCGCAAGGTTGACCTTTCAACAACCTTCATTCTGTCGAGACTTCGGACTTCGCGATTTCACGAATCCTGATGTAAAGATTTCGGGACTTCACCCCACGAAACCCCGAAATGGTCAACGGAATTGACTCCCTTGTCGATAGTGTGCCACCTGTCCTCCCTGCTACCTTCAGTGGCCCACACAATCCTTTCACCCTCGGGACTTCGCACTTCATGATTTCACAAGTCCTGATGCAAAGATTTCGGGACTTCAACTCATGAAACCCCGAAATAGAAATCCACAGGTAAATCCAACAGCTCTTGTTGGCTTGAATCTATGGCTCTACTTCTCCTGAGCTTGAACCCCTCGAAAGCACTCATCATAACTCCCCTGCTCCTCCATGAGATCTGACGACTCACGGGACTTCGTGAATTCTCCACAGAGAATTCCGACCGTCCGTCTCTTTCCCTCACAAGGACTTATGCAACCTTTTACCAAGTGGTTTTCCCATGGTATTCAACTGCCTACGACACAAACTTGTGACGCCTTCTCACTGTTCCAATGCACAATCTTCGAGTCTTTTATAAAACTCTTGCTCGCACTCCTTGCGGCAAACCTTCAAACACCTTCAAGTGTCTGACTCCCTTCGACTCTACGTACTCCCTGCAGCAGCAGTCTCTCAATACTTCATTCAGGTTACAAACCCTAAAAATCTACTCAGCCTGAGCACAACTTACACGGCCCCTGTGCCTAACTGCACTTCTGAGGAAATGAGAACACTTGTTATCTCTCCTGAGCTTTCAGAGACAAACCTTTGAACCCTTTGTCAACACACTCCTTGCGGACAATTCAACTACACTCCTTGCAGGAATTCTTGCTTAGATAAAGAAACAATTGAAACTCATCCATTTACCCTTTCCTCTCATATTTCAAACATTCAACAAGAAATCATTCATACATAGCATAAACAACAAATGCATAACAGAAAGAGTAAATCATTCATGAGCATAACATTCCAAAATGCATACACAGAGAATATTTGACACCATGAGTCTGAATCAAAGCCATCTTGTATTAATCCAGAACTTATGTACATGGAATTCGGCTACACAGCTCTCTGCTCCTTCTCTTCTATGCTTTATGCTCTCAATTGGCATAATCTCCTTCTGTTCTTTTCTATTCTATGTTACAATACACAATGAGGGTGTCTATATCCCGTTTCCCTCTTTGATTCTAAACTGTCTAATCTACGCATTAAATTCTATCTACTTGCATTAACTATCATAAATGCCTTCTACCTACTAAGGACGAGAGCGGATAGCTCAAGGTACGTTTACATTTTACAAGTGTGCCTCCACTTGATGACTTCATTAATGTTTCAAGACATTTTCAAAATTTGCGCTGGGTGCTTTTCCAACTGTCTTTTATCCCCGTGCTGGCTTGCTTGAGATGCTCCTGCATCAAACAACTCCTGAACTTGCTTTCTAATTTCTTCATTTTCTCTTGGTGTCAACATGTATGCAGCTTTGTATGGAAAACTAGCTCATGGAATTAGATAAGTATGATGACTAATGCTTCTAATAGGAGGAAAAGTATCAGGTAATTCATCAACTACTATATCAACAAATTCATCTAACAATTCTTGAACTTCAATAGGTAAATCATTTATAGTGGTGTTGGTGAGAATTACTCTCGGCTTACCAACAACAACAAACTGCATTTCTTCTTCCTTCTTGACCTCCTGCAAAAGTTCCTTCCCACTCATGAGTAGTACACTTGGACCAACTTCTTCCTTAGTTCCTTCATCCTTAAGTGGTAGCAGTACATGTTTGTGTCCATTATTCTCAAGGGTGTATGTATTATTTCTCCCATCATGCTTTGCTTTCCTATAATATTGCCATGGTCTTCCCAAAAAAATATGACAAACATCCAAGGGCATAACATCACACAAAATTTCATCCTTATAACTACCAATTTGAATTTCTACATTGCATTGTTCACTTACCAAAATTTGATGTCCCTTCTGTAACCAAGATACCTTGTATGGAGTAGGATGTGCCCCTTTTTGTAGTCCTAATTTCTCCACCATTTCTGTAGAAACCAAATTATTTGTACGACCACTATCAATGACCACTTTTCAAACATTCCCTCTTGATTTGCATGTGGTTATAAACAAGTTCTTCCTTTTTGTTGGTTCATGGATTTCTTTCTCTACTTTTATTAAAACCCTCTTCGGCATGAGTGCTTCTCCAATCTCAGGAGTCTCCTCTTTCACTACTGGTTTTGTTGTATTTTCTTAAGCTTCTGCAATGTGATCTCCTCTAGTGTTTGCTAATTTGTTTTCGGGATAGTCCCAAGACATATGCCTTATTTTTCCACAGGTATAGCACATGATTTATCTACCTCTGCCTCTTGAGAAGAATCTTCTTCCTTTGTATTCTCCTTCTCTTGGTGATTGGCTACTAGAGTTTCCTGCTTCTTCTTTTGTATTCTAAAATCTCCCTATGGATGATCATTTTCCTCCAAATTGGCTTTTTCCTCTAGTTCCTTGACTGTGTCTCCAGTCCAATTTATCTTATGCTTTCAATGCTTCTTGATAAGCATCTTCTATAGTCCTCAAAGTGAGTACATTGATTTCATCCTAGATTTCATACCTTATTCCATTGATGGAAAATTTCTCAGCATCATATTCTACATGAACTTCTCTGATGTCTAGTCCATATAAATCTTCAATATACTCCTTCACTAACATACCTTTTTGTCTCAAATCCTGTAATTTCCCAAATAGATTCAGTTGATAGTACTTTGGCATGAATTTGGCCTTAAACTTGGATACCATTCTATCCCAGCTCCTAATATTAGATTTTTCTTTCCTTCTTTTGTCAGCCCGTAACTCATCCCACCATAATGTTGCATGTCCTTTCATCCTAGTTACAGCATGTTTGACTCTCTTCTCTTCATCTATGTCCTCATAATCAAAATACTTGTCCATTGCATTGATCCAATTAAGAAATTCCTCAACATTTAAGTTCCCCTCATACATTGGAACTTCCATTTTAGGTCTAGCTCCTACCCTTGTAACCATCCTTAAAAACTACTCCTCAGTTGTTTCACCTCTTAGGGCTTCTCCTCCTTCACTAGATCTTGTGTCTTCAGCGTCACTGACATCTCATGTGTCAGGTTCTCTCCTCTAATTTGCTTCCATGGCTTCCATCCTAGCCTGAAATCTCCTTAGTTCATTCTATAACTTTGTAACAACAACATTTGTTGGCATACCTCTTCTATTGGGAGGCATGGTTGTTGAAAACAATACTCAATAGGATCTAATACCACTTGATATCTTGGTTGGACCAATGTCCAATCCTTCAATTTCCATTGTCTTTTTGTCTCACTATAGGTACTAAGTTGACCCAAGATTGAATCAAATTTCTCTCCAGATTTTCTGTCGTAATCTTTGCATTTGTTTCCTTGTGTATCCTTTGGGATCGGAATGGAAATTATAGTTCTCAATTCAATGATAACAGAGGATTTTTTACTCTAGTCTACAACAAGACCGAGGCTAAATTCAGGGTCTATTAAAAAAAGGCGCAAAATTCCTTTTTTGAATAAGGCCTCGAGAGTTAAACCTTTTATCTCTGTGACCCGGGGATATGACTGAGGCCTATCCTTTCACAAATGTGAAAGGTTCCTTTTCAACGTACTCAATGAAATGCGTCTTCTCCAAAATTTGAAAAGGTTACCCATCGTAGATTCTCCTCTCATATCTCAATCCGACGATGTTGGCTCAATACCTCTGATCGATCAACGAGAAATGGAGATTGTTGATCTAGACATGATAAACAATCAAGGATTGGTCTCGACATCTTGCTCTTCTCCTATGAAACAAGATTTTAACGATCCTAGTTTCTTTTCTCCAAACCTAATAGTGATAAATTTGAAATTCATGTCGGATGCAAATATCTAATGCATTCTATGTAAATGATCAACAATCTTAATTTGGCATGATAATTGATTTACTATTGAAAGGGAAGATCAAACACTATTCACAGGATTTCTCCAGAAATATTGAGACACACGATTATCAGCATTCATAAGAATTTATTTCACACCATCTATAGCTTTTATTCAATACCAGAACTCAAGATAGTAATAGTCTCATAGTTTTGCAATCCTGTGATTCTGAAATCTTAACCTCACTTCCTATGGGCCTTTATTCAAAATAATTACATAGTTTATATAGCTCAATAAACTATCGTATGGATCTAACAACCCGATCCAAATCAATTCTCCACAAATCACTCACTCTGTTCTAAAATTTATGAGCATAACACACCTATTATAACCAATTACAATCAAACTCAACCTAGATTTCATCTAGAGGTCTCTTGACCTACTTATTAAAGAAAAATTGAAAATTAAGGGAACCAACCCCCTTTAGTAAATGGTTTGACCCTCTGAGGGTCAAATTCATGAATTTCCTTTGATTCTCTTGCATCACATCATTTCCCAAGTAATTGAAGAACAAGTCATTTATTGAAAAGCCGTTCTTGATAAACTAGACTACCTAGACCACAAATATGAGGCTTTAGTCAAAGCTCTTTGGGACATGGAAGCAGTAGGGTAGGAGCATAATCAAGAAGAACAAACCCTAGTCATAGAGACCCAAGTTGACACCAACCCAACCTTCATGTGTGTGGATTCAAATTATAAAGTTGAGGAATAGGTGTCACTGTGTCGGATCTCAATTCTATTTTTTTTTTTCTTTATAATAAATATTAGAAGAAGTATATTCTTTGTTAATATAAATATCAAAATAAGTATATTCTTTGTTCATTCTTAAAATACCACTATCATACTAGCTAGTTTGTTGGACTCTACTCCACCATCTTATTATGTATATACTTTGGTTATAGGCTTAGAACCTCATTAGACAACTCTCAAGAGTCATAATGCTCTCTTTTTTGGGGCTCGTGAACATTATCATATGCATACCCAAGAGAATTACTAGTATGTTTTTTACCATTGTAGGCCTAGTTTCCCTTGTGGCAGACTACAATGTGGAATAGTTGTATCTTATACTATATAGTATTAATAAAATAGTTATGTTAACTTAAAAATACATAACAAACACAAATCACAAATCATGTTATAGATGTTTTATGTATTTTAAATCGCATGTAGGAGGTGTTGCATTATTATACTTGCATTTATTTATATGTGTTGACTTTATTCACTCAATAATAATATCTAAGTTGAAATAAAAGGAAGGCTTAAAATGAAACACTAAAAATAATTACATTATCAATATCACCTCATATTAATTCAAAAATATTGTTAGTTTATTTATATGCGTTGACTCTATTTACTCAACAAAACAATAAGATCTAAGTTGAAATCAACTCAACAATAAGATCTAAGTTGAAATCAAAGGAAGACTTAAAATGTGGAACATTAAAATGAAACACTAAAAATAATTAGATATCAATATCACTTAATATTAATTCAAAAATATAATTAGTAACAATGTCTTATAGAGATATCATCTTGCTTATATTATAATTATAAATAATGTCGTAACAAAATCAATTATAAAGTGTGATTTTATTTGTTATATTTATTTTAATTATTTTCTTGTTTTTTATAAATAAAATGTTATATTTTTATTTAATTGCTTTTTAAATTTAATTATAAAGTATGATTTTGTTTGTTATATTTTTTTTAATCATTTTCTATAATCAAATGTTTTATATTTTTTTAATTTTTTTTTAATTTAAAATTTAAAGTTATTTTAAAATATTTTATTTATTTATAAATAAAATAAAATAAATCAATAATTATATTTAATTGGTTTTTTAAATATTTTTGTAAAATAAATTTTTATAATTTTATAGTTTTTTTAATCAATTTTTAAAATACATCAAAAAGTAACATTATCTCAAAATATCAAAATATTTATTTATTGTAAAAATAAAAATAAGCAAAAACAAATTACATTAACAAAAACTATATAAAAAATGCATTATATTATTCTTATTATAATTATACAAATTTAGAACTTGTACAAAAGATTTAACAAAATTCATGAAAATTAATATATCAATTAAAGAACTATTTTATAGTTAATTTGTTTTCAATAGAAAATAAGAAATTCTCCATACAAATATCATATTGTATCAATTTTACATCAACCAAAATATAAATAATGTTTTAAAAATTCATTCAAACTCATCCATGAATTGAAAAGACATTTTAGAGACATTGTGTTTAGAGGAATCTCTTAATGAAATGTAAATTATTCATATTCATTAATAAGTGCATCATGTGAATCTTTGTGTATGTCCAATATCTTGAATGTCAAAGCTAATCTAGATTTACAATATGATTGATCAAATTATGAGATGGTTCATCAAACTTTCATATGTAAAATATTATTGTGGCGGTAGATGTTTTATCATTTATATAGCATTAGAGTGAAGAGTATCTCTTTGTCACAAAGAATTCATACACAAGTATCTCCAGATCTTCCAATTTTAAAATATCAATGCCATGATTATTTATATTTTGAGGTTCTCTTTATTTTTGTCAACATGCCTCTCAATTACCATCTTTGACTTGTACACGTCATTAAATGGGTGTGCATGAATTGCATAACAATGTACTCCAACCACTATACATTTTTATTTTCTTTAATGATGTTAATAACTTTTGCAATCTAAAAAGAATAACTATATGGGTTAATTTTATTTGGTAAATAACAATCTGGTATGCCTCCTTCATATCTTACAATGAGCCCCTAGAAAGGTCTTCCATGGCTTCACAATGTTCATGTGCATTTCTTTTTCCTTTAGATGTAAAGAGACTATAAAAAAGATTCATGTTATTCAATAGCATTTATTTCCTCACATTCATGTAAAAAGACAATACGACTTTGAGATTAATATTGTTCAATAAAATTTGTTTCCTCACATTCATCGAACTTTCATATATAAATTAATTTGTGACAGCTTCTTGATAATATCTATAACGTTAGAATGAGAAGTGCCTATCTTTGTCACAGTAAAGTCATACAAAAGTATGTTCAAAACTTCCAATTTTATAATATCAATGCAATTATTTATATTTTGATTTTTTCTATTTTTGTCAATATCTCTCAAGTACCATCTTTGACTCGTGCATACCATTAAATGTGTGTATCAATTGCATATCAGTGCTTCTGCAATAGCATTTTCATTTTCTTTAACAACAATAGTAGCTTTTGCAATCCAAAAAAAAAACATGTGAGTTTTCATTTTCCAAAATGGCTATCTTGTATCCCTCCTTAATATCTTGCATTGAACCCCTATAAAGGCTTTCCATGGCTTCACAATATTCGTGTGATGTTCTAGCCCCATTATAATTTTCGCTTGCCTTCAATTGTAAAGAAGCTATAATACTTTGAGATTCATATGGTTCAATTATGTTCATTTCCTAATGTTCATTGAAGATGGTGTGCGGTGAACAAACTGGGTTTATTGTTCAATAACATTTATTTCCCCACATTCATCTAGAATGATGTGCGGCGAACTAAATGGAGTTTTCAACAATATATCTTTATTTGTTGAGTTTGATATTGTCACTTTGCTCACTGAAAAAATGCTCCCACCAAATACAACATCAATACCGAAGTATTCATGTGTATCATTTAAAAGACTTTGTTATGTCCTCCCAACATTCAAAATAATTTACATATTTATTTTTTCTGCATGCATTTTCCAACTCTAGAGTTGATTGTCATAACAATAACTCCAATGCATAAATTTGTCAAGTTAGGATGAACTTTTCAAATGCCAAACTTGAAGGCCCCCATTTTGCACTATTTGAGTATTGCATGCCTCATATAAGTGTGTTTCTATTTTTCAACTTATAGAGAATGATATTGGAAACTAATAGTATGCAATTGTTCAGTTCATTTTTCTTCTCCATATGTTGTATAAATAAACCTCCACATGTCAATAGTTTCGTTCAAAGAGTAAAAAAGAAGGTCAGAGAATATATTTTCTTAATAATTTCAATTAATAATGGCAAGCTCCCAACATTCTTTATTTTTCAATTTATTGCAAAACACCTAAATATTCAATCAATATGATTGTGGGTGTGACCACAAAGAAGGAAAAATCAATATGATAATGGGTGTGACCACAAAAGAAGAAATATGCTTCTTAAAAAAAAATGTCAACTCAACAAGTGCATGCTTAGGTATCCAAACACACCTTGATTTTTGTTTTCAAAGCTAGTGTTCACCAATTGAATATAAAAAGATTGCAAGAGATGATGCAAAAAATGACTAGACTGGTGAGCAAGTTCAACAAGCCCACATGCTTAGATAACCAAACACACCTTGATTTTTTTTTAAATATAGTATTAACCAATGGAAGATTAAAAAAATATATATTGCAAAAACGATGCAAAAGATGACCAGACCAATGAGTAAGCACATGATAAATTATGTTGATGATCAAAGTTGCAGCATTGTTAATATTCGGAATTGTGGAGTAAACCCTTTAAACATTTAATCACTAAAAACCATACACAACCAACCATGTTACACTAAATAAAATTGTATTCATTTATTTTCTACAAAATGATGTCCAAGAATGTATTGTATGATCCATGGATCATCCATGATCAACCTAAATATTTATCACATGCATCATAACAATGATTTATTTATGTTTATACAACTTTTGTTAATAAAAACCTAAATATTTATCACATGCACCATAACAATGATTTCTTTATGTTTATACAACTTTTGTTAATCACATAATTATCGATTGCCATATATATAGAAAGAGAGATTGTCATGCTCTTTTTATATATAATC
>ML780018.1:266756-277431 GCA_009831015.1 Picea engelmannii | reverse complement strand
TATATATATATATATATATATATATATATATATATAATATGATGAATTTCTATATATATATAATACGATGAATTTCTAAGCATAAATGTGTACAGTATGAATCTTTCTAAGCCTTGTCCTATCCCTTCTTCCCTTTAGAGAATTACATGTGCGACAAATTTTCATAATTATCCTTTCTAAGAATATGCATATTGTTGAATTTATTTTTCCAAATTCTTATAAAATGGGCATATTGATAAAACTACATTTTTCTTTAGTGGCTTTGAATATATATATATAAATTGTAAATTGTAAAAAAAATTAAAATTATTTGAAATATGTACCAGAAAATCATTTGCACAATCATGACATTGCAACATTTCACAATTATAATAGATAATTCAATTCTAAATTAAATAAACAATATTTTTTGTATTATTGATAAATGAAGATTCCTTATTAAGTTTAAATGTTTCCATGTGTAGAAATTATGAGAAATACAATAATAATCATGACCAGTGGTGGATGACTATTAAGTGTACATTCTGAATAAGATTTTATTTGTAACCAAATAGTTCTCCCTTCTTGTCACGATAGTCTTGTACTTTGGCAAAAATTACTTTTGTGGATATAACTTAGACTCTTAAGGAATTATTTGTGAAACATTGTATAATTGGAATGTGATGGACTGATATAAAAAGCTCTAGTCCTCATACTCATACAAAATGCAATTGTTCCTTGTGACATCTTTATTGTGTTTGTTTCTTCCATTGAAGATACATATGTTGGTCCTCGTACTAGTAAAAAATGCAATTGTTCCTTGTCACATATTTATTGTGTTTGTTTCTGCCATTGAAGATAAATATGTTGTTGTGGGTGTTATGTTATCAAGATGATCATCTACATCACTAGTATGTCTTAGAGACTCATAAATAGTTATCATCTATGATGCAATACCCAAGGTTTTGCAATCAAAGTCATATAATAAAAGCACTCACAACAAACTACAACACTGTAAATATATTAAATAATAACATAGATTACATACATGCAATGTGTTATTATCCAAAAAAAATACACAACAAAGAATTCCACCAATAGTCTCTATTATTTTATTGAATCAATGGTCAATGCTCTCCAACATTATTACATTCCCAAAACATATACACAAATCTCTAGATCACACAACACCATCAAAATACAGAAGACCAAATCAATGGAGAACCAAAACCCTCTGTTCAATTACAAATCTCATATTTATGCTTTAGGCCTAATTGTTTAGTTCCAAATACTTTTCATTTCGTTCAATAACTCAAATATTTTTTATAATTAATAGATGGGTAATAATTGATTAATTTACTTCCAAAAACAACCCAAGTGTTGAGTTTGAATATTCAAACTCAAATTGGAAAAATAAATTTGTGGAAGAAATTTTATCATTTTCTATTTCACTTTGTAATTGAATTAATTGCACCCCTTAAACTCAATATTTTTTATGAAATTTGAAGGGATGGAAGAATATGTCTTCTACATCTTGTAAAAAAATCAACTCTAGTAATGGCTATGTGCTAGTCAAAACACTAAACCCTTGTTCTGAAAACTTGAGTGCACGATCTCTAGACTAGGTACAGCATGGACACTATACTTAAACTTGATAACTTTTGATGAAATTTGGTGATCAAATAGAGAAAGGTGTCATTTAAACATATCCAAATTTCAAACTTTAACTATGAGTTATGAGTATGTTGATTAAAATACTAAGCCTCTATCAACATAGAAATAAAATATGAAGATTATTACGCGTTGATTCTAGACTTGGGCATGGGATCTAGAATCCATATCTACTTTTAAAATTTGGTGTTAAGGTAAAATAAGATACTATATACAACATATCCAAACTTCAGCGTATGATTCCAAGACATGAGTGTGCACTAATCAAAATATCAAAGCCCTATTAAAGCTAAAAATCTAGAAAAACTAGAAATAAAACACAAAACTGAAAATAAATGTTTTTGGATGTGCAATATTGTCAAAGCCCCAGAGATGCCCCTACATCAGACTCCCATGATTGGAAAATATTTAGCATCTTACTCAAAAATTAGGTGAAACAAAATTTGCACACTAGCCATTCTCCTTTGCCAATCTCTACTACTAACATCTACAACACTTCCTTCAATTTCAGGACTCTCATCCTCCTTTTTAAGCACCATTCACAATGCTCGTTGCATTCATCGTACCAATACACTCCTCTCCTCATTGTCAGCACTACTACTATTATCATATTATTTTGTGGTTGTCCTCTTCACGTCCACTTCCTTGACCTTCTATCCTACATTTTTTGCAAACATACCAACATCGTGGGAATGATAAAATTCCATTTGGTTCTCCTTCAAAAGCAATGTTGTAGCACCAATAATCTGCTCTTATTTTTCTTTCGTGCAAAGGTTTTTGTTGTTCTACTTCCTTCACATATGCCAAGACTAGACTTAGCATCAATTATATATATTTCTCCACTTTTTCATTTGAATGATGTAAGTTGATTTATTTCCATCTTTCTCAAACTTAAGTGTTTCTTCTCCCATAATTCATAACCCCTACAACACAACAATATGGTCTTCCCAACAAAATGTGAGAAGCATCCATGGGAAAAATATTACATAAATGTTATCAGTATAACTTTTAGTATAAAAAATAAACAAGCACTACTCTCTCACAATGACCCTATGCCCATTTTGTAACCATGACACTTTATATGGTTATGAATGCTTTGTACTTTTCAAATTCAACTTTTGATCCATTTTAGTGGACACCAAATTTTCTGAACTACAACTATCAATAGCCAAATTATAACACTTACCTCCTATCTTGCATTTCATTCTAAAAATTGTCTTCCTTTGTTTTAATTCTTTGTCAACCTATTTCTTGAGTTGCAACAATATTTTTCTCATCGTCAAATATTTCCCCTGCTCTAACCCCACATCAGTTACTTCATTTTCTACAATTATCGGTTCTGCTTCAGCCATTTGAGTTCTTCCCTCTTGTTCTCTCTCTTCCATCGGCAATTATGTGCATTCAAATTCCATATGGCCTTGCACTCCACATCTAGAAAAAAAAGGCCTTCAAATTTGTCTCCTCAAATTCTACCTCTTATAGACCATCTTCCTCTATCAACATCAAATATTCTTACGACAAGTTGGTCCATAGTGCTTGCACTTGCTTCGAATTCCTCTTTCTTTTCTCTATGTCGCCCTTTCTCAAATCCTTGACCTTTCCTCATGTTTTTTTGTTTTCTCTGCAACGTATCCTCAATTCCCAAGGCTACTTGATAATCCTCTACAACTAAATGAAAATTTAACACGTCAAAGTCATCTTGAATGGCATAACTCAAACCATTCACATCTCTAGCAATGGACTCTAGACTCTACTCATTATAGAAACTTTGTAGAATTCATCGATGTACTCTTTTATAGTCATCTTCACTTGTTTCAAATTATGCCATCTTAACAAATTCAAAGCATAATCTATAGGCAAAAAATTTATTTTCAACTTTGCTAACATTGCCTTCAAGGTTTCAAATCTTTTTTGTCCTTCATACTCCCTTTCAAATTGCAACTTATCCTACCATAAGTAAACATGACTTTTCAACCTTGTACAAGCAAACCTGATCCTCATAGGATTTTTAATTTGTTCTAATTCAAAATACTTTTCCATTTCTCCTATCCAATGAATCAATTCCACAAGATTTAAACTTCTAGAATAAATAAGAGTTCCAATTTTAGGTTTACATCCAATGCCTCTAATTGATATGGTCATTCTCTCTTCAATTGTCACTTGCACTTTTGGTTCTTCTTTGGAAATCTCCACCTCTGCTTCATCACCATTGTCATTTTCTTCCGTCCATCATGGCCATCATTCTCCTTATCATTGTTGTGAGGTCATCAGCATCATCATCTTCTTGTCTTATTTGTCTTCCACAACCTCTTCTTCTCTACCGCATCTTTGAAATTCTTTTATGGGTTGTCGCAATAACTATATGTCTATTAACTTTCCACTTCCACACCATCCATTGGATCCTTATCACTATTTACCAACAAGAGTTGATCAAATATTGTGTATTCCTCCTTGTATAGTTCATTCCTAGAATTCCACCATACTTAGAAAATTTTAAAACTTTTAGAGACCACTGCAGGTTCCTACTACATTACATTACTACTCCAAAGTTTTGTGACCCGCATAACACTCTATTTAACTTTCGCAACCATCATCCTGCACTATTCACACTTAGAAATTGTGTTGAATGCGGGCATCCATCTGTGGGTGTGGAGCACCATTCCTTTCACTCTATCACCTCGTTGTCCCACTCATATGCGGTCCCACAATTCTGATCATCCTCTATCACATCATCTTGCTCTCTCTCCCATCCATCATCCCGCTCACCCACTCGTCCACTCATACACTCTGATGTCGTCCCACTCATCCATCTTCTCGATCGTCCACCATCCCAGGAACCCTCTACCCCAAAACATTAAAACACTTTACACCCTTTTCGATTCACGTTTCCCAACCTACATTAAATTACTCTTTCCATAAATTACTACCACTCCTATGTTGTTAATACAGTTATTAATAACAATATTCTCAAGTCAACCTTTCGTAAATGTTAATACGAGTTATCATTTAAATCCTTGAATTAAGAGCTTTTGAACGTGTTAAAACAAAACAAATATTTTTTGAAACTGGAAACTTGAAGAACTATTGTAGAGACACCATAAATATTTTGGGACGAGAAGATCAGGGATTCCAATGGTCACAGGCTTACAAGTAATATTCCACATTACCACCCCCAAAGAAGAATTTGAATAAAATATATACATCCGGAATCACATAAGCAGGGTATGTGCCAGAGGTATACAACTTCATAGAATTGATTTTGTGGTGTGTTGATAAGTTTGATAAGGAAAGAATAATCATTCAATTGCAAGGAGAAACACCTATTTCTTTAGCCCCCTCTATTTTTTAAAGAATCTCTAGACTCCCTGAACCAACCATGGTTTTCAAGAGTGTTGAAGCTGAGGATTTTCTTAAGACAAAAAAAAGAGGAACTTAACTTTTACAAAGCTACCTTGAAGATCCATCAGTTTTTCCTGAAGACTTCTCCAATATTTAAGTATGTTCACTGAAGTGTCCCTGCAAATAAATGGCACGGTTGTTTGCTAGGATAACTAGACAGGAATCCATAGTTATTGTCTCGAAGATTGCTTATATATATATATATATATATATATATATATTGCATTTTTCAATTCATGAGAACGCCATTTTCCCTGGTCAAGGATTATTACAAGTGAATTGTCCTTCCAGCTTGGAATTTTTTGCAAAAATAAAAGGTTCTACATGTCTTCCTATTTGATTTTCGTTGTGACTTATTGTCATGTGTTCAAGGACCTACCTATGGCCAAAAAAGGTTAACTATAAAACTGACCCTATACAAGTGTGGTACCCTGCACTCTGGAAGCAAAAAATTGCATACATTTTTTATGAGGTACATAATGTTTTTGTTTCTTCTTTCAAAAGATTAATTTATGGTCCTAATACATCAAGGTTGTCGCTATAAGTTGCATCCTTCCTAGCCGGAAAAGAAAGCTTCGAAGCTCTGGATGATTTTAGTATCATCAAAATTTATTGCTCACATGAAAAACATTCACTTCTACCCTTTTATTTTTCTAACAAATTGTTCATAGATGAAGTATGTAAATAGTACAAGTTTTGGGCACACTTTTTTAATAAAAAAAAAAAAAAAAACAATTTATCTCCTTACCATGGAAGATTGGGGAAATTATTGTGAAAAGTATTGCCCATTTAGATGAAACTTCAACTCATTTTGATTTATTTAACCTCAAACAAGCTAATGAGATCAAGGGTTTCGACCCTAACCAACTATTCATGACCCACATGACATCAATTGGATACAGCCTTGTGTTTGCCAAGACAATTTTATTTGGAGAAGGAAAAGATGACAATCAAAATTTTCAAGGGTTGTTTGTTGAAAAAAGGCAAGATGATATTGAAATTGTGGTCAGTGCCAATGACCATCACATACAATAAGGACGGGCTACAAATAAAAGAATTTTTCGGTCCCCGAGCATTTCCTAGAAATGTGGTGCAACCAAAGAAAAACCACAAAATTCAATCCAATAATAGAAAAAGTCTTCAATTGATAACTCTGATGATGGAGGAGACCAAAACCCTCCGAAAGGAAATCTTGATAAGTCACACACTCATGATTTCTAGTAAAATAAAAAGAGATTCAAACAAAGAGGGGGAAGATGAAGCAGTACCTAAAAATGAAATTGGTATAGAAGATATGGAGCTTGACATGAATGTTGAAGAGATAGAGGTTGCAGGTGAGGAACAGAGACTACTCGAGAGAAAAAAAAGTCACAAGAGAATTGGCTACCGAAGAGCCGATTATATTTGAAGAAGGGTCACTTACCCTGCATCATGTTGTATTCAATAGAATCTCAAGAAAATTAATCATTGAAAAAGTAAATTCAAAGAATAAGAAAATTCATGAGAAGTGGATTTCAGAACTTGATTTTCACGGGGTTGCACCCTCTAAAGTGATGGAATTCCATGAAGCTAGAGGGGAAGCCTTGAAATCTTCAATTAGAGATTTAGAAAATGAGAATGCAATTTTGAAGGAAAAAATAAGAGAATTAGAAAGTGTCTTGATGCCACCACCTTTATTTGTCAATCCCATCACCACTATACAACCATTGAAGACTTTGGAAGATAAATCAAAGTCGAGCTCAAGATTGAAAGAAAAGTCAAATTTATTAGTTTCCATCAAGAAATATGTTGGTGACAACATCCAAAAAAGAATCTCTTTGATTCTTGAAACTTGGAAGTTGGCAACCAGCTCGATCTCTTTGGTTTCGAGGATGACACACTTCATGTAATATCTCCAAGCGGATTTGGAAAATGATGAAGAGTTATATAAAGGAGTAGTCGCTACTTTTAGCGCAAGGGTTTCAAGCCTTAGTAAATTTCGGTGAAAGGAGGATTTTCCTTCAACACTTTGTTTAAAGTAATTAAAAGCATGTTGGGTTAAGAGAATTCAATGTTTAAAAGAAATGTTAGTGGAATGTGATGCCATTAGTTCAAAAGAGGTGAATTATTCTTAAAGTTAGTTGAGTTAAAATTAGTTGGGTTAACCGAAGATGTGGAGGACCCACATTTAATCATGAACTCAATAATTCTATCCAAAGGAAAAATGGAAGAAAAGTTGGACTCCCTAAAAATCTCATCAACGGAAAGGTTTAACGACTTGACTGACTACTCGAAGACAGAAGTAGAGGGTTGGATGGTCTATTATGTAAACAAGAATGATGATATCGAAGATACCCTCCACCAACTCACAATGGAGTTTAAAAATCTTGAAAAAGAATTATTCGATATCAAAGTTGTAGAGATAACGGTTGCACCCGTGAGAGAATACATTGAAAATTGATTAAAAAATGTTTTAATCAACATAACAGTCATATTAGGAAAAAACAGTTACAACCGATCAGGCAATTCTAACCAAATAAATTATAAAATGCATTCCAGCTAACAAATGAGACATAGAGAGAATCCATCATTGTAAGTCAAGTGATCATTTTCATAATTTCTCATCCTCCTCATTTAGAAATCATCCAACTCATGAGTTTTCATTAAATGAAAACTCATAATCGATTTCTTATTATTTCTTTTTTCTTCCAAGTCCAAGTGTTTATTTTAAAGGTCCACGGCAGCCCAATCCCAATCCATTTGGACAAACGCCTTTAATTTTATTGAACACTTTACATTTTATTGTCAAACCAGATATCTATATTTAAGTTCCCCGGAGAACTATTTCAATGCATAGATCTAATCATTTCTCAGAGTTTGAGATCTTTTGGTATGAGATTTTGGGTGTATGCTCATCATAATCTTTTTCAGTTTTAAATGCAATACTCATCTAAAGTTTTTTGCATAATAGCCTTATATCATTTTTGTCTTATGATATGACCAATCTTTCCTATATTGTGATGGATGTGAGAAACATGATAATATTATATGTTATTACCTTTATTTCTGTATAATAGTTTAAAGATATTTTATTTCTTTCTTAGACAAGTCCCTGGTCCCTTTCTCGGGGACTTTTATTTTATGATTATACTATTTGTTAAAACTGTGTTTTCATAATTTTGGTAATATAATTACAGAGGAGCACCACCTCTTTAAAAACGCAAAGGGATTTATCCTCATGATGTTGTTGTTGAAAGTTTGAACAATTTCAATCATTAACAAGCACCTACCTTGGACAATTCTACCTAGTGTTCCTCTTCGCTGGAATTGTTTTCCACTTAGAGGTCTTCACAAAACGAACAACACACTCTAATACCACTTCACACAGTATCTAGGGCCTTGTAATCAAATTCACATAGCGAAAGTGCTCACAACAAACCACAAAATTGTAAATGCATTAAATAATTATAGAGATTACACACACAGTTCGCTATCACCCAAAAAAACACACATCAAAGAATTTCACCAACAATCTCTATTGCTTTATTGAATCAATGGTCAATTCTCTTTATCCTTATCACATTCACAAACCCTATGCACAAGTCTCTAAATCACACAACACTACCAATGAGTACAAAGGATCAAAGGATCAAATCAATAGAGAGCAAAATGCCTATTGCTCAATTCTAAATCTCGTATTTATGCTTGAGGCCTTAACTGTATAGTGCCAAAAACTTTTCATTTCTTTGGGTAATGCAAACAATTTTTACAATTAATAAATAGGTAATAATTGATTAATTAAATTCCAAATACAACTAAAGTGGTGGAGTTTGAATATTCAAAGTCAAATTGAAAAAATAAATAAATAGAAGAAATTGTTATTTTCTGTCGTGCGTTGTAATGAATTAATTACAACCTTTAAACTCAATATTTTTAATAAAATTTGGTGGGTAGAGAGAAGGGTGTCATCTACATCTTGTAAAAATTTCATACTCTTATTCCAACTATTCGCTACATACAAATCAAAATATTGAATCCTTATTTCTGGAAAATTCTACACAACCTCTAAACTAGATGCAATGTGGGTGCAATACTTAAACTCAATAACTTATGATTAAATTTGGTGAGCAGATAGAGGAATGTATTATCTACTACATATCCAAATTTCAGAGCTTAAGTCCAAATTATGAGAGCGCACTAGTCAGAATAATAGGCCTCTACAAACATAGAAATAAAATCTGAAAATCATTGTGTTGGTTATGGATTTGAGCATGGGGTCTAAAATCCATATTTGTTTCTGAAATTTGGTTTGAAGGTAGAATATGACCTACTCTACAACATACCTAGAATTCAGCATCTGATTCCAAGAGATGAGTGTGCATTGATCATTATATCAAACCCCTTTCGTTGCTAAAAATATAGAAATAACTTGAAATAAAACACAACTAAAAATAAATGTTTTTGGGTGTACAAGATTGTCAAAGCCCCAAGGATGCCCCTACATCACTCTACACGAATGGAAAGCCTTCTACATGATCTTCGTTCTCTAGATTTTGAGTGGAAAAGCTCTCAACAATCATCACTCTCAAGCACTAGCTCATCTACTAGGATTGTCAATGGAGGTAGCGTAAAAATGACATATGTTTCAGTGCCTGCAAACATACCATCATTTGTGTATCGGTCTCATTTCTTGGAAGGAATCACCTTGTACCCTAGTTTTTTTGAAGCAATAAGACGAAGTGTACTACAAATGTAGAATAGATTCTCAATGTTGTTGGTTACCAATTGACTTCTCTCCATTAAATGATGAAAGAATAAGTTATCCAATTCCTCTCACACGACAATGAACTCACTCCCTGCGAGAGTAATCATATGGAAAATATCTACAACCTTTTCACCTACAAACCATGAAGCCACCACCAATCAATCAAATCTTTGTTTTTTTGTATCAACCAAGTAGTCTTGTGAGGCAAACACACCTCTGCCCACATGAAAATTGGGTACGTTGAATAAGCATGTTAGGTGTACTTTTGTATATTGGGATGAAGGCCCTTTTCTTTTTTTTTTCAAAATCATACCATTTTGTATTCAATGAATAATTTGCTATACAAAGAGATGTATTCAATTTACTCCACTATCCATGTATAGATTTTTCCATTATGGATACAAGGTAGGCTCTCTCTTATCTATGATCAATTTAATCATCTCACATAGAGTCAATGTTTCCATAAATCTCACCTAAACATGGGCTCTCCAAATCAGCATAATGGAACATATCAAATATAGGTTAACAAATTCAAGAAAACATAGCATTGACCTAAAAACTATAATCCAAAATTATATGCTTCACCTCAGTGGTTGTGTTTGATAAAGATTGCATCCATAATTCCCATATCATAGACAATTCTGCAAAACAAAACCCTCCACTTCACATAGTTGTTAAAGAAGAATGCAGTATGTGGCGAATCTAGTATCAATCAGTATAAGCATCAACACTAGCAAACTTCAAATATATGACCTATGATTGGTTGTGGTTACCTATGAACATCTAAATTTTTTACCCATATTAAATTATGTGGAATTTTCAGGTCCTATCAAGCATGCCTATTGAGTCTGTCTTTGACCACAGTTAGGCTCTAAGTTTCAA
>ML780018.1:212558-236679 GCA_009831015.1 Picea engelmannii | reverse complement strand
GCCTCCACTTTGTCAACAGCAGCAACATCCATCACCTCGGCCTGGGCCTACAGCAAAAATAGATCTTGCTCCATGAGGTAATGAGTCCGGGTATCATGGTATGTGTCACTATGATCCTCAAAACCTTTGAATATGTGCATTTAATTCTTTTTGTTTCTAGCGGGTGCTTGGATCTTATGCTTTTCCACTTGACCACACCTGGGGGGAACGACAGGATGCCCTAGTAAGCTGGTACCCATAGGGTTTGAGTTACCACTAGGGGGATTCATAAAAGGTCATCGTCCGCTCCCACCATACGACCACTTTTCATCTTTTTCCTGCTCATACATCCCATTACACTGGTCCGAGCATTGGGTTGGCCAAATATCTAAGGGTTGTACCTTGCCTTGTGGGAAGAAGGGGCTAAAGGCCCAGAGGATAAAAGTAGCTGGCAAAAGATAAAAGCCAAAAGAATGAAATCTTGAGATGCTTCGCCTAGGGATCCCCGAGAAAGAAATAAAAAAAGCTTCTCAGCAAGAAACAGAGGGACCCATAAAAAAATAATAAAACAAGACCTAGTTGGAGGATAGGGGGTCTCATCACAAGCCAACCTATTAGGTCCATGGGCATGTAGCGATATGACAATATCAACAGTTGGTCACCACGCTAAGGTAGTGGCTCTTGGTGGCATAGCCAAGAGAAAGGGGGTCTCATCACAAGCCAGCCTTCTCATCTCCGTGAAATGTTTGTGGGTAACATTGCCACCACTAGTCACCACGCTAGGGCAGTGTCCCCTAACTAGCCTCTTGAAAGAAAAAGCAATAGGAATAAAGATAAAAGGCATGAATGGGCTTGGAAACATTTGCATCCATGACAGGTGCAACTCACCCTCTTCAAAGGCACCCACAGGTAAGCCATACATTTCCCTGCACCCCTTGCCCAAAAACATCTCACATCCAATGAGCATTAGCCCAATAGAACGTCCCAGCGTTTCCTCCAAACTTGGCTTGTAGATTAGTATAATGTCTTTGAGCACTTGTCTGAGTAAAGGGGGTTTTATGCACATGTTTAATAAACTTGATGATTAGATGTGATTGACATTGTTATGATCCTTGTGACTTATGGGCCCATGGAGGGCGTATCTGTTGATGTTGCAGGGCCACACCCGATGGATAGGTACACATGGGGAGATGATTAGTTCGGACCTCCATGGGGCTAAAATCCCACCAGATGAATGTTGAGACCCCAGCAGGGGGCAGAGACAGATCAGAGGATTGCACCAAAGAGAGAGGAGGACGTTTCACCAGGGGCAGCCTAGCAGGCCCAGACCCAGGGGGGTTGTGCCCTTTCCACCATGATGTAGGCCTTGGAAGGCCCATGAGGTCACCCATGGCGTCATCCAGCGCTTTGGAAGGTTTTGGAGGCAGTTGTGTGCCAGGTGGCACGTGTGGCAAGCTCTTGAGGCCCAAGAAGGCCTACCGTTTTGCTCCAGGAGGCCAACGTTGCCCAAAAAGGGCCTAACGTCACCCTAAAAGGGTATGACGTCACCT
Source organism: Picea engelmannii (assembly GCA_009831015.1). Lineage (NCBI taxonomy): Eukaryota > Viridiplantae > Streptophyta > Pinopsida > Pinales > Pinaceae > Picea > Picea engelmannii. The sequence goes on along the minus strand of ML780018.1, from coordinate 235,150 downwards.
TAGCAGCTTGATTTAGGGTTTAATTGTGACATTTAATGTAAAAACTGGTTATTATTTGTAACTGGCCATGTCGGCCTTTTTGACCTAATTTTGGTCTTTGGTATTGTATAAATAAGGGGAAATTGCCTCTTATTTTCCATGATCTTTCACTCACACTTGTGAGGTCTGAAATTTGTGCCCTAATTAGGGTTTCATGACTGAAATTTAGTGCGCACTTGTTAAAGGAAGGCTATTTTTTGGTGTTTTTGGCATTTTTCTTGGTGGAAAGTCTACAACTAGGTGATGTGCTATATTATTCTTGGTGAATGTAAGTAAAATTCTGCAATTCTTCTTTTTTTTGAATGGTTATAGTATCTTTACTTTGCATTTTGCTAAAGATTATGAAATTGCTAGCCTAAACCCTAGGTGATCAAGCACATGTTATTGCCTTTATCTCAATTTGCTATCCACCTACTAGATTGTGCCAAGGAGCCATTTTTCTTGAAGCCATTGCTAGGGCCTTGCCATTGCAACACCCTAGCACGTGTTGCTTCATCTTAGTCGTCACTTGCTTAATTCTTTGAGTTAAAGAGGGAGGAAAATCTACTAAGGCCTAGGGTTACCTACACCTTGGCAGTCATTTTCCCCTAGGGTTTGGTGGTTGAAACCTTGGCTTACCAACACTTCATCCATCAACTCCTCTTGTCTTTGGCTCTCCCATTATCATTCTACTCCTTCAACATTTGCAGTCACTTTATTGACTCCATTTTCCCTAAGAAAACACTAGTCTAAGACCTCCCTTGAGTATTTTGATCAAACAACCTTCAAAACCTATTTTTCAAACAACCTACTAACACTTTCTAACCCTAGAATAGCTTGATCTACTAACCTACTTGATGTTGTTATTAAAGTAAGCTACAGCCATTTAATGCAGCATTAAAAGCTCACAAAGCAATTGTAAAAGCTGAATTATAGTTTGTCTTATATGCTTCTGCCAAATGCTAATGATGTGACTTAAATGGTTAATGGTTTTTAGTCATTTTGAAGCTAGTTTTAAGACATTTTGTGTGAAGTATTGCTCGATAATCATTGTTGTTATAAGATTTATGTTTACTTCATCATATTGCTTCATTTAAGAAAGTCAATGGTTTTATCAAGTGCTAACCAGTAAGTGCTCTTGCAAATATATAGTTTTCATGTTGCTTTGTTCCGGGCAGGTACACTTCTGGTATATTATCTCTTTATTGGTTATTTAAAACCAGAGTTTCTGATCAGTGGTGACTTGTGAGAGGGGACCTTTACCTAGCCTTTTATCCTCTGCCTTCTCAAAACCCCAGGTCACCGGGGACGTCTCCCCTGGGCCTACCACCCTAAATAGATACAAACTTCCTATTGAGGTGACAGTGATAGGATTAGTCTCTCGTTTCGCCAATTTGCTTTCCATTTTGCCTTCTCTACTATCAAAGTACAAATTGCGAAATAACAGTCCCATTTGCTGATCTGAAAGAATGAGAGAAATCAGATTCAAATCAACCTAGTTCCTGTGCAGTAACTGAGACCTCTAAATTTACCACGATAGCCAGAAAGCCAAGATGGTTTACTTAGACATTACAAGAGGCACAAGAACAAGTACAAGTGCCAAAGACTTCTTTTCGAGTGAGTCATCCCCCTAAAAAGTTTCCTACTGTTATGCTAATGTCTTCCATTCTGTTAATATTATGGTAGTTGCGGGAGGTATTTACCCCCACGTGTGAACCTGACGAGAATAGAAGACTCCGGGAAGCAAGAGAAACCCTAACGAGTTGGCTAATAACCCTAGAAGCCTTGTCGGCTCAAGAAAATAATTTATATTAGGCTATTAGCCTCCAAGAGAAGAAGTCCGCCAGAAATAATAATAATATACTGAACAGACACATACCCAGAAGGAGAAGTTGGCCCCAGCAAACTGGCAAGATTACTATAAATACAAGGCACCAATTCTCATTTGCAGCATCTCAGCATTTGCAGACAGAGCCAGTTTTGCGCAGCAGTTTCCCAGTTGGTGCGCACTGCAGTTGCAGTCTGGTGCGCAAGCTTGGAGGACGGTTGCAGGTGCAGCTGCAGCAGCAGCTAGTTTCACTATTGGCTTGGATATCTCTTGGCTAGGGTTTGGGACTATCTGATAAGTCTTTTGTGTTGCACTATCCTTGGGGAGAGATGCGTTGCCCTTTGTTTGGCTATCTAGCCTAGGGTTTGCTTCCGGAGGAATTTCTCAGTCAAGGTTAAGGTGCTCGGAGGGAGGCTTTGGCCTGTGGTTGGGTGACGAGGGTATCGTCAATGGTAAAACGAGCACACCATCTTCTATATTCTAACACATTCTTGAGACAGCCTTTTTGTGTTGAGGAGGCTGATGCAGAGCAAGTATGGTCAGATGTCTTGACAGAGAAGTACAATTCCATAATCAAGAATGATGAGTGGTAGATGGTTGTACAAGATAAAGCATGTCATTGATGGAAGCATCAATAAGTTCAAGGCCAAATTGTAGTGAGAGGGTTCTCTTCGAAAGAGGGAGTCGATTATGATGAAACATTTGCTCTTTGTTATCAAGTATAATTATATTCGTACCATCATATCTATTGCATCTTAGTTTGGTTGGCCTCTTTACTAGATGGATATAAAGACTCCTTATATAGAGTGATTCAAAAGGAAGTATACATAAATCAGCTGAGAGGGTGTGAGGAGCATGGGCAAGATACCCAAGTCTGCAAATTAACGATTATGGGTTGTTGAAGCAATCACCACAAGCTTGGCACTCTGGGATAGGTGAGTACTTGTTGAATCTAGGCTTCTCCAAGACTGGTGTAGATTCAAATCTTTATTATTTGTATGATGGCATTGATTTGCTTGTGTCAGTGTTGTATGTAGATGATTTGATTCTTATAGGTAGTTTTGAGAAGTTCATTGTGTGGTGCAAGTAGAAATTAGTGAGCATATTTGATATGAAGGACGTTGGTCTTCTGCATTAGATTTTAGGAGGTATGGCGGGACACAAGTGAAGTCTTCCTTCAGCAAGGGAAGTATATTGTGGAAATTTTGAAGTAATTTCAAATGTTCGACTATAAACCCTTGGCTACACCTATGGTACAAAATCTTAAGCTAACTTGTGTTGAAGATAATAATTTGGTTGATCCTACCTTATACACACCATTGATTGGGTCTTTGATGTGCTTGGTGAATACTAGATCATACATATTCTATCTAGTGAATACATTGACCCTATTTATGGTTGAGCCCCACCAATACCATTGGAAAGACAACAAGCTTGTGCTCAGATATTTGAGAGGCACAATCCATTATAGCATGATGTATTTTGGAGATGTTTAGTTGTTGTTAAATGGATTTATAGACTCAAATTAGGCTGGAAATGCTACTGCTTGGAAGAGTACCTCTAAGTTTTGTTTCAATCTGGGATTAGGTATGATTTCCTGGTTCAGTGGGACACAAGCGACAGTTGCTATAAACTCAACTGAAGCAAAGTATATGGAAAATTCACAAGTTGATTGCAAAGTTGGCAGATCAGTGGTTAGAGGCCACTGATGTTTACTATGACAATCAAAGTCACATCAAGCTCTCTAAGAATCCAATATTTCATGATCGCACCAAACACATTAATGTCCAATACCATTTCCTGAGAGACCGAGTTTAGCTGGGAGGTGTCAGGTTCGACTACATTCCAATAGATTTGCAAGTGGTTGACATTTTGAGAAAGCCCCCATCTAAGGAGCAGTTTGAGATATTGAAAGCAAAGTTGTTGTTATTAAAGAACACCTTCCTCAGAAAGAGGGACTATTCGTGATCCGGATTGGATTATTATATTATTTGGCATCTATCTCGATGCTTTCAGAGTGGAAAAAATTGGAAGAATCAACTTGCAGGTTCATTCTAGTGGTAGGTCCCAGTTTGGAAAATTGGGTCCTTCTGGAGCCATTTTGACGCATTAAATGGTGTTTTTTGGGGTTTTGGTGTCCAAAACTCATGCCCACCCCTTTAAAGATGTTCTACACTCTGAGACCTTTCGAACAGTGCAGACCGTGCGTCAAGCAGAGTTCATATGCAAAAGTTATGCCTCCCGCAAGTTGACCTATCGTGTTGACCACCATGGTACAAGAGGATGTTGCGTCAGCCCCCATTACTCATGCATATGGAGCTAACCACATGAGGAATTTCAAGAAGATTCTAGAAGGTTCAAAGCCCTACCACAATTGAGGGTTGAGAATGATCCGTCGGATCTCAACATATGTGCATGTAAAAGCTATGAATGCTTATCATTAGTTTGCAATTTGATTTTTCAAAAGCATTAGTGTGTTTATTAAATGTTGAAATCTGCAAACTGAAAGCAATAGAAAGAGAATATGAAACAGAAAATGAGAGACAAGAACAAAAGAGTTTGATAACGGAGTTCACCCCCTTCACTGGGCTACATCTCCGGGTCCCTCTCCAATGGGTACCGATCCATTAATATCTTCAAAATGGTACAAATGGCACTGGAATCTCTGCGAATCAACTTCAGCAACAGAACAATATGCTGTACAGAAGCCTTCAAGACCTCCTCTCTGAAAATTACTAAATGGTCTTCATAAGACAAAGAAGCCAATTAATACAGAGAATGGTCGACTTCAGAAAGAAACAACATTGGAACAGTTTACAGCAAAAACGCTCTCTTCTGTTCCCCGTCTCTGTAAAAACAAATTCGGCAGTTGTTCAAAACGGAATGCTGGACAAATTACAACGAATCTCTCCTCCGTCCTCTGTCAAAACAAATTCGGCAGCTGTTCAAAATGGAATGCTGGACAAATTAAAACGAATCTCTCCTCCGTCCTCTGGCTCCGTCCGTCCTCTGGCTCGGCTGAAACCCTTGGTTATAAAGGTGCAGGTCGAGGGTTCAATCCCGACTTAGGCGCATTGGATTTCATCTCTGCGAGATTTTTGATAACAAACGGATAAACTGTTGGCTGAAATAATGGATTTATTGGCTAGTATCATGTTGATCAGGATCAATCACGAGTTTGACTCGCCCTCCAAACGTTTCACACGCTATACCATAAATGAACACCAAACGTTTTTACCAAATATAGCAGCGTATGTTTATAACTGCCAACAATATGAAACCGTATCATATATGCTTGCAATATGTTAACCATAATTCAGGCACCCTTGTCTAACTGCCAGAACGGTGCCATTTAATCATGCACAAAACAATGACTATGCCACATACATTTCACATATGTTGCCAATGGTACAGCGAACCCTTTGATGTGTCCGCTCATCGGAATGTTACAACGACCAATCCATGTCATAAAACATTGCACCGTGGAACGTTGTTGTATGGATTAGAACCGTTTAGCTATACATTGGATAGTGGTTGAAAAACATATGCTAAGTCTAGTTGGTGTGACTCATCCTTTTATGCTTTAAATGATTAAATCTTGCTTCTTACCCAATCATTGCATTGCCACTTCATTGCCATTGTACCATTTTTTTCTCCTTTATTTGGATCAGTGTAACTTCCATGACAAATGACCCCCTGGATCAGAGAAAGTCAAAAACCTACCCCTAGATGGCTATTGAGCTATGTTAAATATTGGGCCACTAGGAGAAGGGGTTCCATTCTATACTATTGTATTTTGTTCCATAGTTGAGCATAGCAACTAGGAGTGGGAAATTAGAGAGCATAACAGAGGGGGGTAATGTTTTGTAGCAGCCTAATAGGCCACGGGTTTCAGGTAACTCCATAGAGAGTGCCTTCTCCTTTGTACTTGCATTATTTCCATACCAGAGAAAAGAGAGCAAAGCAGCCTCACCATCTAGTTGGGTTTTTTCCCATAAGGGTTTCCCAGAGAAAATCTATGTCATTTTGTGGATGGTGTGAAAATGTGTTTTACTGTTCTCTATTTTCCGCATTTTATCTATTTCATGCATAAGCAGAAAATCAATAACTAAATATTCTAGAAATCTAAAGGAATTTAACCTTCATAGCTAAATTTCGGTTTTATTTATCAAATCTGTTGTGACAAACTATTCCAGTGGAATATCCACGGCAGTTTACAGATCATATTGGTATCAGAGCAGGTTTTTCTTTTGGGTATTTGTGGGAAGTTGCAAGATCCAGGAATCGGCTTAAAGAGAAGTTGCAGAAACCCTAACCATGGAAAACGAGTCTATTCATAATAACCCTCAAGATCCAGTAGAAGAGAGATTTGAGAGGTTGGAAGCACAAGTTGTCGACATCAGTGGCAATATGAACCTCCTCATGGCGGCTCTAGCAAGCAAGCTCAAACCGTTCGGAGATGATGGAGGCTCTAACTCAAAGATCACATCGGAGGGGAAATCGGGAGATTGGGAAGACTCAAGAAAGGAGTCGCAGAAAGAATCCAAGAAAGAGCAGTTGATTTTGAATGTCGTTAACCCTTCATAGTCTCTATTCAAAATGGAAGTGAAAGTGGGCATAAAGTCATACCAAAGTGAGATCAATGCATTAAAACTTAATCATTGGTTGCAACAACTAGAAGTTTATTTTAGCGTTCACCATATAGATGAAGGGCAGAAGATTTCATTTGTTGGATTGAAGTTAGAGGGACATGATTTAACCTGGTGGAAAAGCCACATGGAATGGAGGGTGATCCACCAGTAACTAGCTAGGAGGACTTCAAAACCCTCATCAAGTCTCAATTCTACGCTATAGGGTATGTAGAGGACCAATGGATCTGGTGGCACTACTTCAGGCAGAGGCAGGGGCAGAGTGTACAAGAATACACCACTTAGTTCAGAAAGATGGTCATAATGTTGGGTATCTCTCCCAAGAATCCAGATGTACTCCTCAAGTATCTGGGGGGTTTACACAGACATCTACGAAAGTCGGTGATGCTCTTCAAGCCAAGGACAATGTATGAGGCGTGTGTACAGCCATAGTACCTGGAAAACATAGACCAAAAAAAGGGGCAACCAAGTGGTTAGAAGCAAAAAGAACACTGGGAAGCTTCCAAAGAGGGGAAGAAGAAGTGGAAAGGGGGAAAAGATATGAAGACAGCAGACACTACACATCAATGCAAAGATCCCAGCTACCATTGCAATCATTGCAACATCGATGGCCACACTGAGGAAAAGTGTTGGAAAATACATCTAGAGCTAAACTCGAAGAACCGCAAGAAGGACGAAAAGAAAAAGAACCTTCTAGCCACAGATTCGAGCAATCAAGTTGAAAGTAGCTCAGATGTGGATGAAAAGATTGCCTACACATCTATGTAGAAGGAGGTGAATCTGAGTGGCCTTCATTACCAGGAAGAGAAGAAGATAACCAAGCTCTTCCACATCAAGATTCTGGTCAAGAAGGCCAAGATATATGCTTTGTTCAACTCTGGTTCACATGTTAATCTCATATCAGTAGATTTGGTCAGCAAGCTTGAATGGGAGATTCACGATCATCCTAGCCCCTATCCATTGGATTGGATAAAGAAGGATACAAAGATCAAGGTAACGAAACAATGTAAGATTAAATTTGCTATAAGTTAATGTTATTGATGATGTGGAATTGGACGTAGTACCCCTTGACATATGTGGAGTAGTGTTTAGAAGCCCCTATATGTATATGAAGGATGGAATCTTCCTGTAGAGAGCCAACCATTACCGACTGATCAAGGATGGGAAGTCCTACATCATCAACGTGCATAAAGGCAAGTCAACGATCTCACTAGTAAGTGCCAACCAAACCAAGAAGTTGATTAGTTCTAGTAAGAAATATGTTTTGTTATTCTTAAGAGAAATCAGTCTAATGATGAGTCAATGAGAATGAGGGGTGTACTAAAGAACAGAAACATCAATTGGAGGAGTTGCTACAGGAATACAGAGGAGTGTTCAAGGAGACTAAAGGGATACCACCCAAGACAGATGTGGAGCACGAAATACAGTTATTGCCAAACTCCCCATTGCCAAATATTGGGCTATATAGATAGTATGTTCTAGAAGCGAACGAAGTGAAGACGCAGTTGTTGGAGCAGGGTGTGATTCGACCAAGTACCTCACCTTGTGGGTCACCCATAATAATTGTACCCAAGAAGGATGGGACTTGGAGAATGTGTATCAATTACAGGGCATTGAACAAGATTACACTAAAGAATCGATACCCTTTGCCAAGGATCGATGATATGTTGGACCAACTGCAACATGCCAAGTACTTCACTAAGTTAGATTTGAAATCAGAATATCACCACGTACGAGTCAAAGAAGAAGATACCTCGAAGATTTCCTTCAAGACAAGGCAAGGTTTGTATGAGTGGTTAGTTATGCCATTTGGTTTATGCAATGCACCAACTACAATTATGAGACTAATGAATGATGTTTTACGTCCTTATCTAGATTAATTTGTTATTGTTTATTTGGATGATATACCGATTTATAGTGCTACATAGGAAGAGCACATCTCACATTTTATGCAAGTGTTATAGACTTTGAAAAAGCACTAGTTGCTGGCCAATCTCAAGAAATGTCAGTTTGTTCAGTAGTCTTTGGTGTATTTGGGGTACGTGATCGATGGAGGGGAGCTCAAGATAGATCCCGCAAAGATAGAGGCCATCATGAAATGGCTAGTTCCTACAAATGTCACTGAAGTTAGAAGTTTTGTTGGGGCAGCGCAATACTTGCAAAAGTCCATAGCTTCATTTTCAGCGATAATTGCACCACTCCAGGCCATAACAACCAATGGTAAGAGTTTCCAGTGGGGAAAGAATCGGCAGAAGTCCTTTGATGAGCTGAAAAGAAAGATCAATCAAGCACCAATGCTTGCTCTACCAAATTTGCAAAATCCTTTCAAAGTGGAGACAGATGCAAGTGGGTATGCCATGGGAGTAATCCTAATGCAGGGAGGAAGGCTTGTCTGCTATTATTCCGAAGTATTTCATGGGGCGATTCTCAACTACCCTACCTACGACAAGGAGCTCTATACCTTGGTACAAGCTGTCAAAAAGTGGAAGCACTATCGGATGGGCAAGGAGACCATCATCCACACATATAACCAGCCATTACAATATTTGCAAGCCCAGAGTAAGCTACAACAAACCAGACATTACAAGTGGATGGGGTTTTTTTTCATCTAGTCATCAAGTATAAGAAGGGTAGCACAAATAAGTTGGCAGACATGCTTTCATGGCCACCCACATCCAAGATAGCTTTGGGAACTTTGATGCACATGGAGCCTTTTACCCATGATGCATATGAAGAGGCATACACAAAAGATGAGGACTTCAAGGAGGTGTTTCAATAGCTACAGGGCCAAATTCATATAAAAGGTGATGGCAAGGCTAACTATCATTTCCAGAATGGTTTACTCTACAAGCTTGACAAACTCTGTATCCCTAAAGGTGAACGACTGCAGATTATCAGAGAGGTTCACACCTCCAAGGTTGCAGGAATTTTGGTGTTGGGAAGACAATTGTCAATTTACAGAGGTATATGTATTGGCCCAGAATGTAAAAAGATGCAGCACGGTATATTAGAGGATGTATACTTTATTGTACCAGCAAGCCCAGTAATAGGAAGCAAGGTCTATACCATCCCTTACCTGTACCCACTCGACCTTGGGAAAGCATTTCCATGGATTTTGTGGGAGGTTTACCAACCACACGGAAAGGACATGACTATTTATTTGTGGTAGTTGACATGTTCAACAAAATGTGCATTCTCATGCCTTATAAAAATACCATCAAGGGACAGGAGGCAGCAAACTTGTTCTTTGAACAGGTTTGGGTACACTTTGGGATACCAAGGAGCATCATCTCAAATAGGGATACTAGATTTCTCAGTGCATTTTGGACTGTTATCGCACAATTTGTACTTGCCCAAAACCCAAGGCAAGTGGAATCAGGATTGGCGTAACAGGAGGTGACCTATCACTGTCACCTTAATAGGAAACCCCTTTTCTATTTAGGAGTATATCAAGGTACCCCAGGGGAGACATCCCTAGTGAACTGAGGGTTTGAGAAGGCTAAGGAAAATGATACAAGAAAGTTCCCCCCCTCTCACAAGTCACTCAGATTCAAAGAGTTCTTTATGTCTTATAGAAATGAAGCAAATGAATAATGTTGTGTAACTGCCCAGAACAAGACAATAAAATAGAAAAAGAGCACTTTCCAAGTACCAAAATGATATTAGTGCTTCAGAAGACAATGAACTCTTAAGAAACGTACTAGCTGATATAGAATTGTAGCAGTATAACAGTTTATAACAGCAATAAGAAATTTGCAACAGCCACAATAATTATGCTTCAAAATGCTTGATAAAAGACTTGAAATAATAGCTTTAACTAGGCAAATTGATAATAGATAGTCACAAGCAGTTTTAGCAAATGTCTAACTAGCATAACATGTCACCTTTACGGTTAATTTGTTGTTGTTAGATGGCTGTAGCAATCTTTTGCAACAGCAGCAAGTTGGTTAGTGATTTAGGCTAATCTAAGGTTAGTAGGAGTTGGTGGATGTTCCAAAGAATATAGCTTGTAAGTAGTTTGATCAATCAATCACTTGTAGTGGATAGACTAGTGCCTTCTAGGGTAATGGAGTCAATGATGGCAGCAGCAACACTTAGAGGAAGATAGCAATGATAATACTTAGTCAAAGGAGATGGAGAGGATGAGAGAGGTGTTGGTAGCTCGAGGCCTCAAAAATCTAAGTCCTAGAGATAATTGCTAGAAAGTAATAAAAATTAGGCCCTAGCGATTTCTCTTTTCCTTAGACAAATTGAAATAAAATATGCAATAGGCAATGAAGTAGGGTTACTAGAGTGCTACAATGGTTGGGCTCTAGTATCTACTTCTAGATAGGTGTTTTTCAAAAAATCTTAGCAAGTGGAAGATTATAGAGAAAAAGATAATAACAAATGTCTTTCTACTATGGTTTCAAGCAAGCAATTTCATAATCTTTGACATGAAACAAGTAAATTCACCATAATCATTCATTCACAATAAAGAAATGCAGATTTTTTACTTACTTCACCAAGAGTAATCAAGCGAAACCCTAGTTGAAGATCCTCCACAATGAAAATTTGCCAAAATACACCAAGATTTGCCTCCCCAAAAGTTGCGCACCACTTAGTTTCAGCCAATAACCCTTAAAGAGGGCCGAATTTCAGATCGCCACTTGTGTGATGAGTGAATGATGAAAAAATGAGAGTTTTCCTCTCTTATTTATACAGTAATTATGACCTTTAATTAAAATTAGGTCATCAAAAGGCCGACATGGCCAAATTACATCAAAAATCCAGATTTTTACATAAATCCAAGTAAATAAACCCTAAAATCATTTTTAGAGGTGACGTCATGCCCTTCTAGGGTGACGTTGAGCCTCCTGGGTGGAACATTGGGCCCCATCTGCAAAACGTTAGGCCTCCTAAGGCCCTGGATGATGCCACACATGCCAATTAGCACACAACTGCCTCCATAAGGCCAATCTTGACGCTGGGTAACGTCTAGGGTCACAAAGGTGACATCATGGGCCTCCCAAGGCCAACGTTCAGTTGGAAGACCAAGATCCCCCTCGGTCTAGGTCTGTCAAAGTGTCTCCGATGAAATGTCATTCTTTCTTCCTGGTGCAAGTCTCTGATATCTCTCTGCCCCTGGCTGGGGTCACAGCATCCATCTGTGGGCTTTCAGCCCCATGGAGGTCCGAGCTAATCATCTCCCCATATGTACTTGCGCATCGAGCATGGTCCTGCAGCAACAACAAGTACGCCCTCCATGGGCTCATAAGTCACAGGGATCATAGCAATGTCAATCACATCCAATAATCAAATTACCCAAACATGTGCATCAAACCCCCCTTTACCAAGACAAATGCCCAAAGATGTTATGCAGTTTAACAAGTCAGGTTTGGAGAGGGTCTCAGAACATCCTATTAGGTTAATCCTCCTTAAGTTTGGGGTGTTTCCCAGGTGAGAGTCAATTTAGGTCATGTAAGTGTGTGAAATGGTGTAGGGGAAGTGTTTGGGAAGAAGGTGACAGTGTTACCACAAGCATTTCACGAAAATGAGAAGGTTGGCTCGTGATGAGACCCCCTTTCCCTTAGCTGTGCCACCAAGAGCCACTACCCTGGTTTGGTGACCAGATGGATGGTAGTGTCATACCGCTACATGCCCATGGACCTAATAGGTCAGCGCATGATGAGACCTTTCATCCACCAACTAGTACCTTGAGTTTTGTTTTATCTTACAGGTACCCTTTTCTTACTGAGAAGCCTTTTATTGCTTTCTTGGGGATCCATGGGCGAAGCATCTCAAAGGTTCCATTTTGGATTTTAACTCTTGCCAACTACTTTTACTATCTGGGCCTTTAGCCCCTTCTTCCCACAAGGCAAGGTACAACCCTTCCTAGTGTGGCAAACCCAATGCTCGAACCAAAGTAGGGGAAGATGAGAGGAATAATGATGAAAAATGGTAAGTATGGAAGGAATGGACGATGACCTTTCATAGACCCACCTAGTGGCAACTCATCCTAAAGGGGAACCAGCGTACTAGGGAATTTTTTCACCCTCCCAGGTATGAACAAGTTAAAGAGCATAATTTCCAAGCAAACGTTATGAAATGAAGGAGAGTTCAATGCAACATATTTGAATGCTTCAAAAATCAAAGTGACACATACCATGATACCTGGACTCATTACCTCGTGGAGCAAGACCTACTGCTACTTCAGGACCAAGCTAGTGAGATGGATGTTGTTGCTGCTAGATGGGCTGCACTGAAGAAAAGATGGGCACTCCGGGGCCAAGCTCAAGTCGTTTGGCTCTCGACACTCCATGTCTACGACCTGTGGGCCTCGAGACATGATCACCTTCGTTATCCCTAGGATAGGGGATAACATGGACTACACTGTGGTAGAAGATGGACACTAAGTTGAAGAGGTCTACAACATTCCATCCACAGACAGAGTGCAGACAAAAGTAGTCAACGGGACTTTGGTGCAACTTTTGAAGGGCTACAATCAAAAGCATCTGAAGACCTGGGATGAAAATTTGATCTATATACAACATGCTTATAACAGAGTAGTTCACACTTCTACGGGTAAGTCACATTTTGAAACTTGCTTTGGGTATTTGCCACCTTCACCCTTAGATGTTGTATATGGACAACAAGGAGGAGTGAGGGAGGACCTCACAAGAGATGCATTAAAAGCAAAAAAAAATGTTGAGAAGATTAGGAACATACATTTGCAAGTACAAGAGACACTAAAGAAGTCACAAGAAAAGTACAAGGCTAGGCATGACTAGCACAGAACAAAGAGAACATTTAGAGTGGGAGGCAGAGTATGGTTACAGTTGAATAAGGAAAGGCTACAAGGTCCTGGTAAGAAGATCAAGGCTCTACGGTATGGTCCTTTTGACGTATTAGAAAAGGGGGGAGATAATGCCTACAAACTCAGTCTACCCCCATACATGCGCATTTTCTCAATAGTGAATGTGGAGAATCTCAAACTCTATGAGCCTTCCATGTTGGATCAGGAGGAGGAGCAGATCCTACCTTCCATAGAGGACTTAGCACCAAATGCTTAGGCAAAGTTAGCAGAGGAGATGGTTTTGAAAAAGCAGTCCAGAACTACAAGACAGGGGCAACATGACCTTTGGCAGATTGGGTTGAAAGGACCACTTCCAGGGAAAGCAAAGTGGTACTCCAGGGAGAAGGTAGAGGAAAATTTTCCTCACCTCATTCATTAAAGCTTTGGGGGGCCGAAAGCCTCCCTAAATGGGGAGGCATGATTTGGATTGGATCATTATATTATTTGACATCTATCTCAATGCTTTCAAAGTGGAAAAAAATGGAGGAATCAGCTTGCAGGGTCTTTCTAGTGGCTGGTCCTAATTTGGAAAATTGGGGTCTGGAACCTTATGGAGCCATATTGAGGCACTAAATGGTGTTTTTTAGGGTTTTGGAGTCCAGATCTTGCGCCCACCCCCTTATGTGTTCTACACTACAAGACTTTTCCAACAGTGCAGACCATGCATCAATCGAATTTCGTATGCAAAAGTTATGTCTCCCGCAAGTTGACCTATCGTGTTGACCACCATGTTACAAGAGGATGTCTTGTCAGCCCCCATTACTCATGCATATGGGGCTAGCCACATGAAGAATTTCAAGAAGATTCTAGAAGGTTCAAAACCCTGCCACAATTGAGAGTTGAGGAAGTCAAAAACCTACCCCTAGATGGCTATCGGGCTATGTTAAATATCAGACCACTAGGAGGAGAAGGGGTTCCATTCTATATTGTTGTATTTTGTTCCATAGCTAAACAGAGCAACTGGGAGTGGGAAATTAGAGAGCATAATAGAGGGGGATAATGTTCTATAGCAGCCTAACAGGCTACAGGTCTCAAGTAACTCCATAGAGAGTGCCTTCACCTTTGTACTTGCATTATTTCCATACCAAAGAAAAGAGAGCAGAGCAACCTCACCTTCTAGCTGGGTTTTTTCCCGTAAGGGTTTCCTATAGCAAATCTGTACCATTTTGTGGATGGTGTGTGATTGTATTTTACTGTTCTCCATTTTCTGTATTTTATATGTTTCATGCATAAGCAAAAAATCAATAACTAAATATTATAGAAATCTAAAGGAATTTAACCTTCATAGGTAGATTTCGGTTTTATTTATGAGATCTATTGTGATGAATTGTTCCAGTGGAATATCCACAATAGTTTACAAGTCAGTTGGATTACTTGTTGTTCGAAGTAGCATGGACAACGAGAAACAAAAGTTCACCTTTAGTAGGTAGGGCACACTTCCCTAGGTGGGCGCTTTAGTGCTAATCTGGCTAGAGTAATGGAGTGTTATAACTGCCAGTGATTACATTTCAATCCAAGTACATTGATGACAAGAGTTGCCTACAAGTGGGGCACACTTTTCCATGTGTGCATTCAATGGTATGTGGAGAACATGCAATGTTCCCAAGACAATTCGCTAGGAACTTAGATGTTTATTTTTTGATCTGTTGTATGATTTTGCTTGAATGTTTTGCAGGTTGCTTTTCAAAGTTGCGCTGGAAGTGTTTTATTTGGTTTTATAGCATATGAATGATGAAGATAACACAACTGCACATGAAAATAGCAAGATACAAGAGAGACAACACAAAAGAATAAGCATCAACTTCAGATCTGACCTTTATTTAGATAAATAGCTGACCTCCATACATGGAATCCACAGATCTGGCATGATATAGATAAAATATAGAAGTTGGGCCTGAATATGCCTCCAAAATACAAAATAAGTGAAGATGAAATCCTCCAAGACCTCCAATAGCAGCATGCAAAGATGAACAAGATCAATTTCTTTCCCTTCTGAACTCTTGCTCCCAGATCTGGCTGAGTTGAGCAATTCCTGGCTAGGAAACCTCTAGGAATTTCGGCCTCTTCTGTTTTACCCTCCAAACCACTGAAATACATAGTAGCTCTATAGATCTGATGATGGAAAACCCTTGTGATAAGTCTCTTCTGTTGTTGAGAGTGATCTCACCCTCCAACTCACTAGATCTACTATAAACAGTGAGCCCTCCTTCAGGAAATTCGTCCCATGCCCACAATAAATCAATATGCAAAGGAAACCCTCCAAGAATGAGTGAGAAAAGGCGCTCTAGTCCTAGCAAATCTTCCAAGGAAGAGATTCTCCTTAAATCTCCATTCTTTTGTCCAAATCGAACTATTCTTCTTCCAGCAGTGCGCCCACCTATAGAAATCCTCCTAAACTACACCTTACCTCTTTCTTCCACTATAGCAAACAATCTATAGTTTAATAGAATGGTGAGGGAGGAATCTTTCACCTCCTTGGCCAAGCTTGGACCAGGAACAAAGGGATATTTCACCTCCTTGCTGGTCTCTAGGGTTTGTTCTCCCAAAACCCTCAAAACGTCTAAGTTGAAGAGCTCAAGATGCAAAGTGTAAAATGACAAGAGTATGGAGTGAGGCGCCCTCCTTTTTCTTTTATACTCCAGTGTCTAATTTTCACTTAAATTATTTGCTTGGCTTCCAAAGTTATTTTCTTCACTTTTCCTCATATTAGTCACTTACTTAATTCTCCCTTTTTTCCCAAAGTCACTGATGTGCTACTCTTGGAGAAGGATTCTCTTTTGTAGCTTATAAAAGGAGAAGAGGGCGCATTAGTTCTTCAGAAGTCCAAGTGCTTTTGTGTGTAGCTGTGATGGCTAATTTGTGGCAGCCTATGTGTTAACATCTGCTGTAATTTCTGAGTAACAGAGAGTATTATGTGATTGCTGATTGGAGTCTGTCCCTGCTGTCTCAATTTCCAGATTGTATATTTTATGAAGAGTCAGCTTCCTTCTATCTGTTGTTTTGAATTATTCATAAAATGCAGTTCTTGCACTCATGAATTTACCTTCACAAAGTTTTAGTATATGCTAATCTAAAGATTTGATAGGCACAATCTAAGCTTACAGTTTCAGGACCTATAGGATTCATTCTTTGAGTGCAGATCTGAACTATGATGTAAAAAATTAATACAATATCCCATTGATATCCTTCAATCAAATCCCTGATTGAGCCAACACACTGAGCAATCAATCTCCACTATGGAAAGTTTCTACACAGAGGAGTTCCAGGTTTGGACAATTATGCATAATGGTTACAGCAGCAGAGTCCCCGAGGGGTGCCAAACTGTTAATATAACTAAATTCTTTCAATTCTTTCTTTGCTGCAACAATGATCATTATCAGAATATCCACATTATTTCTGTTATCTGCCTCTATATGCATGCAAATGAGAGAACAACAACGTGATAATTCTCCCAAATCCCCGTGCCTAATCTTGAGGGACAGGGTTTCAAGTTTCTGACAATTGACAACAAGTGATCTGAAGGCCAAACTAATGTCAAGGGTTTCGAACTCGAATCCAACAGTTACTAGACCCCAAAAATTCTCACCAACTCTAGCGAGCCCGAAGGGCATAAACAAGAAAACTACCTTTAACACTAATTCATTGAGAGACTCACGGTTTGATAATGCATCAAGGGCATCGTCAATCAGATTTATGCAACTTGAAAAAACTATGAGCCGTCAAGTGTCGGTGATCCATGACTAGTACTTGGATGTCAACATCTTGTAAGGTGGCGACACAACATAATTGGACGTGATGGAGATGAGGGGAGCTCTTGACAAACCTTGAAAATCCATCATCTGTCAGCTTTCTCCTATGGCAACTCCAATTGTCCGACAATTAACTGTTGGATATGAGGGAAAGTCGAGGCTATCATGAGAAGATCTTCATCACGTAGTTGATCCAAAAAATGGCAGAAATTCAAGACCTTGGCATACAAAAATATACTCATTGAGAGAAAACAACGAACAAGATATGTCAAGAGAACGTGTGTCTCCCACGTAATGGTGTCATTCCATAGTTTGCAGACAAGTAAAGCAACATGAATACTGAAGATGAAAATTGGTCCACTAATCATGGCGGAAACCACAGATCCTTCTCTCGTCACCTTCTCCACATTCCTCTTCTACCCCACCACTTTTCTTTCCCTCTACGAGTGCTTGGCTATCTCCGTTACTTGATGGATTCCAATGATCTCTATCCATTCCCTTCAATTCTTCGCTTTTTCCTGTTTTCTACAACAAAACCCTCTCACAACTGTGGTTGGGCTTTCTTGATTTGCATTTGATAGAATGAATGTATAACTTTGCACCTTTTTCAATCTTTATCATTTTACTTTGTTAACATTATTTTATCATTACGGATACATGTCTCCGTGCTCATGCACACCCTCACCACCCACCCTCCCAGGAGAACAAGCGTGCAAGTGGTTGCTCTCACACATACACAAAGCTCTAATATTGGGTTGAATATAGTACTCTTAGTCACATGTTTTTAGCAGAGACAAATCAACCCACAAGAGGTAAGCATGTCACAAGTGGGATTCCAACTTGAGTGAGGAGGATATCAATAACCCACTTTAACCACCCAAACTAGACCCTGTAAGCATTTTAACATTTTTTTGGTAAATAAAACATTGTAAACTTATATTGCCTTTGCAAAAACAAATGTTGCTTACAAAATTATATAAATTGGGTTTTAACCTCCTACAAGAGTCCCTAGAAAAAAATTGAATCTATATATACAAAAACACTCTAAAAATTTATGCCCTTCATGTATCTAAGCAATCATAAGTGCAAATTTACAAAATAAAGAATTACATATAATAATCAAAAAATGTCTTGTTAACAATGACTTTAAATCTCAATTGCCGTATAAATAATAGTTGGAAAATTATGTTGGGGCCTTTGATTTAGAATAGATTGAAATGCATCTATATTACAATACAAAAATGATGTACAATTGTACCTATATATTATTTCAGTGGTTGTCTCACTTCAATAAAGTTGTAGGTACTTTTACCTGCTACCTTGATCCTTTAGAAACCTGCTAACCAAAACTAATAAACCATAAGGCAAAGTTGATGCAAAGCTACTATCATTGAGAAGGTATCATTAAGCATAGGTGTGCCCTCCTTTATAATCCTCAGGTGCCCCAACGAGCTATGAAATTAAATTCACTGAATTGTAATAAAGATCATGTAAATTTCATAACCTTAGGGTGGTGCAATTTGCTCCTTGAGTATAAACCAAAAAACTACTTGGCTCACAATCATCATAAAGAGTCATGACTCATAAATTAAATGACATGATCATGTCATGAGTTCAACTTCCAAACTCAAAATGCTTATAACCAAGAACATGCAAAAATTGCTCATTGGCATTTGCTAATCACTAAAAGTCTTCTGCGTGATCTTGGTCTTCTAGATCTTTGATCAAAAGAATCTCCAAATAACCATTCCTCTCAACCATTGTATCCTCTATTGGCATTGTAATTGGACGTAGTTCAACAAGGCCATCTAGTTTAGTCTCCTTGTCGACACATGTCATTTGTGTTTTGGTCCCATCTCTTGGAAGGACCCTTCTTGTGCGCTAGGTTTTTCTAAATAATAACACAAAGTGTACTATGAAGGTATATAAGGTTCTTTGCCTTGTTGGTGTTGGAGATTTGCAACTTCGGGCAATCATTCTCCACAAGAAAGTACAAGAAGACGCATCTATACCATTACAAGAAGCCTCGGGAAGAAGTTGAAGACCCAAGAAGAGAAGTCAGCCCCACAGAAAAATAATAAAGTAATTGAAGACCCAGAAATAAGAAGTCGTCCCTAGATTGGCGCCCATATTAGTATAAATACAAGATTGGCTCATTTTGTTTGGACAGGCAAACAGCTCCTTCTGCAGTGTGCACAAGGCAGTTAGAGTTGCAATTTTTGGTAATTTCGTTATTTTTGGTTTCTAGTATCTTGGAGGGTGCGCCACACTTGGAGAAGCTCTTGCTTGGTTATTTTGTATCATCTTACTGAGACGCTAGGTCTTGGTGATGCTAACCTTGGGGAGGATCTTTCTTTGTATGGTATTTTGGCTATTGATGGTGATGTATTGGTAATATCTTGGACTGAATTCTTCTAGATAAAAGTTGTTGGGTTTTCTCCCAAGTTTGGGTTTCCCAAGATAAACTCTTGTGTTCTTGTGTCTATTGTGCATGGTTAATATTTCTAGATCTTGTTATTTACGCTGCATTGTTATAGTTGAGATTTTCAGTGTATAGTTTTTCTATGATCATTGTTGTATGAAAGTGAATCATGTTATTAATCATAAGGCAATAACTATCAAGAGATGAGAATCATATAAAACATCAACATGGTATCAGAGCTAGTTGAAATATTGCCACTGCATAGTTTATGTTTGCTGCTACAATTTGCCATTGCACAGACCTGAACTTGTCAAGCTCGTTAAGCAACTTATTGGAGGATGTTGAGTTTAATTTTGCCATAGATTAGCTTTCCCTAGCCTAGCACACCTCCTAGTGGTCTCATATTACAACTTGGTGAAAGTTGAAATTTCTCATTACAGTTGCAGTTGCAGTTGCCAATTATAGTTGCAGTTGCAATTGCAGTTGCAGTTGCAATTGCAGTTGCAGTTGCAATTGCCAATTACAGTTGCTAGTTGCTAGTTGTCAGTTGCAGTTGCCAGTTGCCAATTACCAGTTGCGCAAGCCTTGAGATTAGAACACAAGCTAGATGGTGCTACAAATTTTAAAGGTACGCACTTGTATATAAGTTATATCATGAGGGTGTTTGCAGAAGATGTACACTTGGAAAAAGGACATTTGTCCAAGCAATGACAAAGGGATCCTAGATCTAGTGCATTCAAAGAATAGTGCAACCTCCCTAGCAATTACGACTCCAGGTTTGCATATCATGTTTGATATTTTTATATTGTTGCATCTTAGATAAATATTGTAACCGGGACAACAGTCTTTAGAGTTCTATTATTGATAGTACTTTTTGGTATCAAATGTTTAGTGACACTTGAATATTATCAGTACAATGATAATTGTGTAAATGCTCATTGTTTAGTACTAATGATGCACTTATTTACAAGATGAAATTGATCTCTTCTAGGAGATGTTCTTGGTTGTTGTCTTTGTCTTGGGTAGGTTACTATGGAGGTCACAATACTAGAAAAGTGTTGCTCTTGTCTTTTGTTCTTGTTTTGTTCCGGGTAGGTTACCACGAAGGACTGATTGGTAACAACACTAGAAAAGTGTTGTTCCTATTTCCCATTTTTTTATTCTTGTTCCTATTTCCTTATCATAAGAATATTGTTCTTGTCTGCTATTTTTTTGTTATTGCACTTGTTCCGGGCATGTCACAAGTGATAGCTCTGAGAGGGAGCTACAGTGACTGTTGCAGGAGGCAACAAATTAGATGGTCTCTAGTTTGAGACATGGAGCAGGCTAGCCAAACATGGAGTTGTATACATGACAGTATACATCCATATACTGAAGGCAAAGAAGACAAAGTTAGAACCTTCTGAAAAGAAGGATACTTTTGTGGGATAGAAAGTGTTCCACATGGAGATTGACAGGGAGGAGCAGGTGGCTCCACTAGTGGTGAGGCAAATGACCCCACCTAGTACCAATTCAGAGGCAGTTAGAGTTCATAGGGAGTCATCTCTCACGATCCAATAGGGAGGAGCAGCCTCCCAGGACAATTCATTGGAGATCAGCCTTCAAAAGATGCTGAGGGAGCAGATGGCTCCAAAGATTGTACAGACTCAAAGTGAGCCTGATCTCAGAGAGAGTCAGTTGGCTCAAGAGAGAGTCGATTATTTAGAGGGAGTTCCCCCCCAGATCCAGGTGGGGGAGAGACATCTCCCAGGACTGACAAACAAGTGTCATGAGTTGAGGAGGCCAGACAGAAGCTTCAGAGGCAAGAAGCTTCTAGGAGATGTGATCTTGCTACAGTGACAGAGGAGGTAGCTAGTCAGGAGGACTGGGTATGGATTTTGTCTCAGTCACAGAGGGAGCAGCCAGTGAAGCAGACTAGACAACAAGACTTACTCCAGTGACAAAGGGAGTTGGCCTCAGAGTTCGAGATGGAGGATCCTGGCCGGATGCACTCTTGGGATTAGAAGTGTGACGAGATCAAATGAGATCTTCCTCATTTAGGGGATACTGATGAGATTCGATGTGATGGACTGCAGGTCCATGACTACACCTATGATGACAAATCTGAAGAAGTTGAGTGATTCTACTTCAAATTCAAATTTGGTGGATCCCACGATATACATGCAGTTGATTGGATCCTTGATGTACCTAGTTAATGCCAGGCCAGATATTTTCTTTGCAGTGAGCACCCTGAGCTAGTGTTTGGGTGCACAAGCTTGTGGAGGGTGCACTTTGTGAGAGAGGCGCATCAAGCTTGAGGAGAAGGACACACCTTGTTGAGGAGTCTCACTTGTTGAGGATAGGCGCACCCTAGAGGAGAGGAGGGCACAAGGTAAGTGAGGGTGCATACTACACGTGTTTTTGCTAGAGGAGCGGCACACTTGAGCTTAGTGCGCACCAAGCTATGGAGGGAGGCACCCTTGTGTAAGGGGTGCAAGACCAAGGGCAAAAGCAAAGGCAAAGGGCAAGGATCAAGTTCAAGCAAAGGCAAAGGCACAAGGAAAGAGGACCAAAGGCTAGCAAAGCAAGACGGGCGCACCAAGGAAAAAGGCGCCTTGCTTCAAGAGGCTAGCAGGGACATCTTCAAGGTACTCCAAGGCTTCCGAGAAGGGTTGCTATTGTACCAGGTTCACTTGTATATGTTTTTCGTGTTGTACTTTTTGCTTTGAGGCCTTCTATATACATCTACTCCAAACTGGTTTTCCCCATGGGGGGTTTTCCAAGGTCATGTTGATCAAAAACTTATGTGCCATTTTTCATGCATGCTTAAAAGTGTAGATCGGCGTTTAAAGTTGTAAAGATTGTGAAGAGTGTTATGTGTTTTGAGTATTACTGTATGTGCTAATCATTGGCATGAAAACACTTGCAAGGGCACCTCAAAAGGACACTTAACCAGTTGTTATGTGTTAAATTTATATGCAGCTGCAAGAGCCATTCTCTTGGAGGATGGCTAAGACCCTAGACGAGATCTAGGGCCCCCAGTGCACTCCTAGGGTACTTGGTCTGGGACCAAACAGTCAGTGCCATGGCAAAAGACCCTTGTTAGGGCCCC